>CM076408.1:38073854-38086354 GCA_038363315.1 Mugilogobius chulae
ATTGTGCACCGCACGTCTCGTCGTATATACCACATGCGCTTGTAGATCTCTTAGTTGGAGCAAAAGTCTCTACATTGTATCTCATTTTTCATTGACCAGTTCCAAATCAGTCTCTGGAATTCCATTTAATCAGTTTAGGAGAGACAAGTATAAAAAAACCGCAAAGCACAAATGTACTGCCAAACACACAAGAGCTGCATTTTTAGCGAAAAGAAAAATGGGAGGTTGTTAAGCTTGTAGTCTGAGAAGCTTCGTTGCTAGAGAAATCGCCAATACATGAGTAGATGTAAAACTCTACGCTCAATTGTGAGCGCCAACGTAGTTTAACAACAAGCTTAGTTAAAAATCTGCAAAGACATAGTCCACATGTATGAAACATGAGCGTTGCTCACCGTATTTAGCAGGTCGTCAAGTATATAGACCGAGAAGAGCAGTTCCAGACTAACCTTCTTATAGAGATGAGGATTACATAGGGTCTAATTGTGAACTGCGCTCTCAATTCCTGACATTCAAGAAACAACCCAAAAATGCCACATGGTAAAGTGATGAAAGAAAAATGTTTGTCAGACATAAACAATGTTTTGCAGTGTATTTGGCAGAGCCTGACTGGAATCTCACAGAGAAGCTGTTAAAGGTCCTTCATTCACACAGTGTCACATAAGCGGAGAACCAGGAGTTAGTGATGGGCAAAATGAAGCCCTAATGGCTTTATAATTTTAGGTAATATTTACATTTATTGGAAGTATCTCACAAAAATTTCTCTAACTCTATGGTTTGTTGAGACAAGACTTTATATAAACGTTTCATTGTTTTTTGTTTTTTTTTTTCTGAAAAGAGAAAAAATTGGCCACTCTAATCGGTATAAAGCAGGCTTTCATTTTATCCGTATCGGTTGAACCTCACAGTGCCACTGTGTTGTCCTCGTCTTTTTTGCCATTTTTGTCATTATTTTTTTGTCAGTTTTTGTACCTTTTTTATTTATTTTAAACTTGTAATGATATTTTCTTATTTTTGCTATTTTGTTTGACATTTGTTGCATTTTTAGAAGATTTTAGTAACTTTTTGTTTGATTTTCAAAACTTTTTTGAAGTTTTGGGGTTTTTTATGTACTTTGTTGCATTTTGAGGATTATTTGATGATTCTATATCATTTAGAAGTGGAAGTGTTTTGCTAGTTTTTTGTCACTATTTCTTTCTCATTCTCATCTAATTTTTAATGCTGTTTAGAGGCTTTTATAAATTTTTAGATTTGTGTAAATCAGCCAAAAGAAAAACAAAAACGGCAAGAGCCAATTGAGCAATAAAAACACCACGAATTACAACAAAAAACAGTAACATAAAATCAACAAAAATACCTCAAAAAATGCAACAAAAGTGTCAAAACTCATTATAAAAACCATAAAAGTAAATTGCAAGAAAAGTGAGAAAAATAACAAAGAATCATAAAAAAACCTTTTAAAAATGCAAATAAAATGTGACAAAAATTACTGAAGAATTCACAAAAATGGCAACAACACAAGGATCACAAGTTAGTGAAAAACAGTCGAGTATGCACAAAGCAGCAGCATTCTCGACTGTTTTTTTTTTTTTTTTTGATGATTGGGAGAAAGGCGGGGCTTGAAGGGTTAAAATAGCCATATTGCTCAAAAAGTAGTGATTAGCATTAAGGGTAATTAACTGTAATTTGGCCATGTGTAAAAAAAAAATGCTTTACACTGTCAATTTACTTACTTCATTTTTCTTCTATGTTTTTTCCCCAGCAGATATTCATGATGGCTTCCAAACCGGCTCGCCTCAAAGTTATCCTCGGGGAAAACAATGTCGAAAAACTGACACTTCGTGATGGAATACCCCAGTCTTTAGTGGAACTTACTGACATTGTTCAGAAGACCTTCAATTTAGTGGACATCCGGTTGCAGTATATGGATGATGATTTTGGTCACGAATTTTTCAACCTGAACTCAACCAATGACTTGAAAGATATGGGCACCATTAAAGTAGTACAAATTAACGTGATGCCTCTGACTATTGTGGTTACTGATGAAGCACCAGCTACAGTCCAACAAGAATTGGATGAGTCAAGCTCAGTAGCATCCAATGACACAGTCCCACTTTCTTCCCCAGAGTCTGTTACTTCACGTACAGAGCAATGGCCACGAAAGTTTTCAATTCGACAATTTCCTTTGAAACTGAAGTACAACTGGAACGTGGGAATGAGGAATACCGCATGAACAAGAAGATGTTAACACTCCGTACCAAGGCTAAGTCAGACATTCTAAATGGAGTCATTGAGGACATTTATAAATACACAGCTTACCCAACCGATACTCATTTTTGTGAAGTGGCTGAGGCTTTGATCCAGAAACACCCATGTTTAAAGGAGCCAGGGTCATACAACGGGGCATACGGCTGGAAACAAAGATTCAAGTATAAAATGGGCAACTATAGAACGGAACTGAAGGGTCTGGGCTGCCCGGAGTTATGCCTAAACTCCAAAAAAGAAACACCCAACAAAGCCGCCGCAAAGGGTGTGAAAAGACCAAGACGGGCTGAAGCAAACTATTACCCCTCCTTGCCTGCTGGAGAGAGTAATGAAACAATGGAAAAAGAGAGACTTGAGATTTTGACAGAGATGACAAAAAGAAACAACGAGAGAGTCGTTAGGAACAAATGGCCCGTACATTTGCATACAGAAGGCAAGAGATAGTGAACACGGAGCCCAGGATTTGTAACCTCCAAGACCGATGGCCTGCTCTATTCGAACAGCAAGAGGTATGACCATGACACTCTCTACCGTGCATCTGGTTAGATTTGTTTCCTTACCTACTGTTTTGTTTGCAGATAAATGAGGAGTTCCAGCGACTTGTAGCTCGTCCCCTAGAGACGAAGTCTTTGCGCAACTGGACAAATATGGTCCAGCACTGATGGCACTGGCTCGGTCTAAGGGAGGAGAGATGCGGGAGAAGATTTTGCCCATAATTCACAACTTTGACCAGGTAATCTACGGTAGTTTCTTTGGCTGTCACTAATGGGTTATCAATCCCTCCCTCCCTTACTGATGGTCATTGCACATGGGGAAGCAGTGAACGTGCAGCAGCATCTCTAGAATTCTTTATATGAAAGATTGTAACAGCTTTTTAGGACAACAAATTTGCACTATGGCACAGACTAGAGCACTTTTGTAAAACAATTAGTCTGTTTTTGTAGTGTTACCCAGTGAAAAGTTTATGAAATGTATGAACATGATGAGAATGTACTTAGCTGATATTTACTGGATTTTAAAATGAAGACTCTTTTTGTGAATTAGCTTTTGTTTTCTTTCTTTCGTGCTCGTACATGCACGTGCGTCATGCACAAGCTTATCTTGGCTGCAGTTACGCGTAAGGCCCGACGGGGCGTTTGTGAGCGTAAAATTCACAAACTCCTTAATGCTCCTTTAAGCACAGACACATTTTGATCAAGACTATGGACAAATTGTATTTGAAGTAGTTTCCAAATTTACAGTAGTTTTGCTTGTCCTTGTAATTAACTTACAGACTTAATAAAAAATAGATTATATTTAACACCAAAGAAAGATCAAAGTACCAGTGATTTCTATGTACAGTTCAACAACTTCTTTTGTAGCCACTAGTGTTTAATGTGGCATCTTTATCTCATATTTGACAGTCAGAAGATGTCGGTGTCAAAAGAGAATGGATCTTGAAGGCCCTCATCGTCCTCCTTGGAGAAGATGTAACTAATCTTTTCAAAGAGTATAATGTAAGTAAAACAAAACAAACCAACTAAACACATTTAGGAACCAATGCTAATTTGAATTTTACTGTGTGGAAAACCCCGTTAACTCAAATGCCTGAAAATAACTTGATATTCATTACATTTTTATCAGTATATAGCTCCAGGAATAACATAGAAGACCACAGGTCTTTTATGGTTGTAAAAATGCTGGTTTGATTAAACTAAGTTTGAGTGACAAAATTTCAATCAAACTTGATTTAAGCAAATCAGCATTATTTTTTATTTGACTAAAAATGACACAGGGATGTTCCAGACGTTGTTAAGTGAATGTCCAAGAACTGTCAATATATCACAACTTTAATGATTGATAAAATAACAAAGCTAATAATTGTGGATATGTGACTTTTTGTTCAAATGTAAACAAAGTTGTGATTTATGTTTTCCAACAATGACACTTAATGCAATGCTAGCAGTGCATTATGTTAACATATTTAGCCTATTATGTCATATAGGCATTGATTTATGTTAGTATATTTACCATTTCAAGTTATGTTAGCATTGAGTTGTTAGCTAATTCTTTTCTTTTAAGACTTGTTGGCATTGATTTATTGAGCCAATTTAGTCTTTTTGTCATGTTAGCATACATAGCCTTTTGTAGAGAATACATTGAAACAAATTGCAGATACTAGGCTGAAATGAATCGCGATAAAATTGAAAATTGTAATATAGGTCAAAGAAAATTGTGATATAAATTTTTTGCCATATCACCCAGCCCTAATGTGACCCAAAAGTTCCTCTGGATTATTGTTCCTCATTCAAGTCACTTGTAGGAAATGAAGTTGAAATGTATCATAGCTGTAAAGGTCAAATAACAGCAATCTGCAAAATTACCAAAGAGATTTTAAGATTGTTTTCTCAAAGTTTTTCTACAAGTTTTTATTTCTCGTTATTTGTACTACTTGAGTTCATCATCTGGAAATTAAAAACATTAGATAAAGTGTCTGGATTTTAACATAAATCTGCAATAAAAGTAGAAAATACTAAATCTTGATTTGACAATTTCACCTTTTTTCATTCAATTATCTGTCTTTATCAATTAGTCACACAATAAAATCTAAGTAAAAAAAAAAAAAAAAGTAGAAAAAGTTTAAAAAAAAATTGATCAACAGTGCATGTCCCAGAATAATCATTTTCTGTGCTCTATTGGCTTTTCAGGAAGATGACATTCCAGAGGAATGTCATTATTTTCAGTAAGAGCAGCAGGATTTGAGGCAGTCTCTCCTGAAAACATTGGTGTCGTCATAGAAGGTAACAAAATCTTGAATGGACTGACCTCAGTCACGTCTGGTTGCGCCCTCCTGCTGGGCTTAATCTACATCCTGAACCTGGCCTATCCGAAGTGTTTGCGTTATACTTTTGAAGTGTTTCAAAAAATTTTCATGGAACTGGACATTCAAAAGATGACTCCAAAAGTACACTCACTGTTTGGAAAACTGCAAAGTGCAGTGTAGTGCTCAATCTCTATACATTTTCCATATATGTTTGTCATTTAAAAAAATGTTAACTTTTTGAAAGTAAATGTTCATCATGTTCGGACTGTTCAGTGTTGGAAGCGCTATGTACTGTTTCTTTTTAGGGATGCACCGATCCAGCCTTTTTACTTTCGATACCGATATTATATATGAGTATCTACCGATATCCGATACCAACCGATACCATGTTACATCCTTAAAAGTAAATTTTAGATTATTAGATGTAAATGTTTGTGATTCAAAGTAAATTTGAGGAGTGTAAAACTATCTCAGTAACTGGATTTTACAGTTCATGAGTTTTCAAATGAAGTCAGACCTGCTCATAAGTGCCTAGATTGAGTTGGTTTAAGATGATTTTTTTTCAAAAGAGAGCAAAAACTAATATCTGTTAAATATCGGATGTTCAGCCGATATCTGATATTGTATTATTTGCCTGGTGCATCCCTATTTCTTTTTGCAGCTGTTTTGAACTGTTCTTGTTTTAATATTTTAAAATAAATCTTGAGCGATTTACTTGTGTGTATGATTTTATTTTAAGTTTAAATATTGTTAGATTTTTAGGTTGGTTTGAATAGAGTTTTGTAATACAGTGCAGTAATAATTTGAGTTGAGTTGAAATTGTAAAGTAGGTTGGTTTTAAGCATATTCCTGCCGTAGAGGGCCGCCATCTTTTCCCTTAAGAAAGTACCACATTTTAAGTTGATTTTGAGCATAATTCTGCCTTACAATGTAGCCATGTTTTCAATAGAAAATATGGAAAGTTTTAGGTTGATTTACTGTGTACTTTATAGTTCAACCAAAGTAGTCTGTGAGATTCAAACAAATCATAATTTTAAGTCAATCTGACTTTAAAATGTCAATTTGGTTCAACTCTCATTGGATAAGTTATTCTAAGTTAAAAATTCTAGTGTTACCAATTGAAGAAGTTTTTTTAAGTTGATTCAACCAAACTTTTTTTTCAGTGTATGTTAGTATGCCGTTTCTTCATCAACAACATACTCAAAGTTTTCTTTCATTCCCAAATGTTTGAGTAATCTTGCTTTCTTTATTTGCTAATCTGAAAATAATTTGTTCCACCTTATGATGTCATTATGTGGTCATTTTTACATAATCAGCCATTTTAGCCCTATTTTAACTGATTTATGTTTCAGTTCACTGAGTTGTTGCCTTTTTATTGTCCTTATGTTCAGTTGAGATGACCGTAAAAATTCTCCAATCAAGCAGTTTAAACAAGGCTAAAACGTTAGCTGAAGTTGCAAAATTTGTGGCTTAAAGTTACATTTTAGAATGAAGAGGCGGGAATTATCAGTTCTGCTGATAAGAAGTCAATGAAACTGTTTCTATTTCTAAGCCGTTCTGAATGAATGATTTATTTCTGTAGCACATTTACACAGACGGATGTCTTCCAAAGTGCTTCACACAGTAACCCTCCTTCACTCAGTTATTGTAAGCAGAGGTGATTTGCCTAAACACCTGGCACCTTAACTTCCGACTAACACCAAGCGTTCCCTAATATAAAACCGGAGTTCCCAGAGGAAACCACCCAGACACGGGAAGAAACATGCAAACTCTACACAGAAAGGCCCGTGCCGTGCGGGAGTCGAACCCGTGACCTTCTTGCTGTGAGGCCAAAGCACTTCCCGTACAAGCAGTAAATGACAATTCACAAAGTGAAGCAACATGTTTTCAGATTGACAGAAGAATCCAGCTTATAAAGTTTTGAATTTTTGTGTTATACTGGTTTGAATTGAACAAAAAACAACTCCAGCTATGTTTTTAATGAGGAATCAACATTATTAACATGCAACATTTAATACAGGCCTTTAAAGAATAATAACAATGCATTAGATCAGGGGTGTCAAACTCATTTTGACAAAGGGCCACATTGGCATCGGGGTTGTCCTCGAAGGGCCGGTTGTAACTAAAATGAACCTTACTAATCTTTCTGTATTTGATTATTGTGTATTAATTAAAGTGACAATTACTGAATATACATCTGCATTAGTCTGAAAAATGACTTACTCTTTCAGACAAATTATTTCATAAAGTTTAGACACCCACATTACTCCTGGCACGAATATAAAATTAAACTAAACCTCATAAGACCTTGAGGGCCGCATAAAATGAGGTGGCGGGCCGCATCCGGCCCCCGGGCCTTGACTTTGACATATGTGCATTAGATTTATACAGGGCTTTTTATGACACTCAAAGACGCTTCACATTTTGTGTTAATCATTCACACCACACGCTATGTGGTAAACTACTATTGTAGCCACAGATGTCCTGGGCAGACTGATGGAAGTGAGGCTGCCATTTTCCAATCACAACCAGTCATTCATAAACACCAGATCCAATGTGAGTGAAGTGTCTTACCCAATGACACAAAGCTCTGTAGCTTCTTAGATATGACAGGATCAGACATTGACTAGCTGAACATTAGAGTGACCTCATGTGAACTGTTGCGGCTGTACTTTACTTCATCTGAATCCCACTAACACATGTTCAGAGGCTCACACTGAAGAAACAAAAACAAATCCAGTCAAGTAACCTTGGAGGATGTAAGCTACAATACTCTTCAAACACTTTTCAGCTCGAGTACCTTGTGATACTGAAACCACTTCACACATAAGATATACAGTATTTGATTAAACTGAGCTGTGGCAGGTTGAGGTGACTGTAGTATCCTGCATCTCTCTGTCTGGGTTTGACTCGTAGATCACTCGGGATCTACAGTATATTTGATTGTACATTATGCAAAAGAAACTGGACTAACAAAGAACTATGGCTCTTTTTATACAACAACTGTGATCAGAAAATCAAATCGAACTTTATTTGTAAAGCGCTTTTCATACACTGCATTAAAAACAATCCCACATGCCCCCACCTTCCGCCAACCCCGGACAACCCCACAATAGGTGGCTCTGGCGAAAAATCTGTTTTTCCAGTATTTATGAGCTGAGAACAGCCTCTTGTGTCAAACCAACTACCTCTACCATGGCTTTCAGCAGATTGAGTTTGAATGAACACTATCGCTTCCATAATGAGCTGCCCAACATTCTGACTTCTAAATTGATCACATTTTCGTCTTTTTAAAGCCTTCTCAACAGTATTTGTCTGTCTGATCTGAACTGTTAACAGCTGTCACTTCCACACGAGCGAACACGCAGCTTCAAATGCACAAACGACAGAAAACAGGACAAAGAGAGAAAAGTCTTCCACATCCAGATCTGAAACATAAATCCTCTGTGTTTGAGACGAGGAAAGGTTAGCTCTTCAAAGTGTGGATCTGTGTCGGCCTGAGAGCTGCTTTGATTCACTGTTTCATGTTTGATGGATTTAAGACGCTTCTTATCTTTCACCTTTTACTGATGTGAGAGAAATGTACAAGAGTCTATAATGTTCAGACAGAACGTTGTGACGAGATGTGGCTGCTAATGCACAAAGTTTAGGACAGGAAACTTTAAACACACCGGCTATTTATGCATCGCCTGTGCTGTTTTCAGAGTCTATAGGCGTTTCTTAAAATTATGAGATGTACTTAAAGACAAACACAACATTGTTCACACATTTGTCTGAATCTGTGTAAGTGAGCAGTTCTCTTTTGCTGAGATAATCCATCCAAGAGTCTCAAAGCTGTGACTATTAAGTTGTTGATTAAACAGGATGGATATTACACAGACTGGCACAAACTTAAGCTGGCCACAATAAAAGAACACTTATATTATCACACAGCACAGTGATAGTTTTGTTATCTTGAACTGAATGTTTGGATGAACTGTATGCTCTGTGTTGTGTTTATAATGTGTAGTTATCAGTACAAACTCTTGCCTCAAGTGAATGACTTAAAGTAACTCTGGGTCTTGTTCACAAGTGAAGGAAGAATGGATCAGTCGGTGCAGAGTCTGCAGTGATGAGGTTATTGTATTGGACTGTTGTGGTGATGAATGAGCTGAGTCAAAATGCATCATTTTTGATTTACTGTCAATCTATGTTCCAACTCTCATTTATTGTCCTTAACTTTGGGTAATGACATTGCATGTACATTGCAGACATAAAGCAGTCAAAATGCTCTCCTATAGACAGGGTAAGGGCTAGAGGAGTTGAAGATCTGTTGCGATTTTTAGATGCATCACAAATAGAACAGGCCACAGACACAAAGACATTTGGGACAATTATTTATGTCACAGTTGCATCGTGGCAGAAGAACAGAGACGACACAGACTTGTGGAGCGCAGGTACGAGTGGAGAACAGTTACATGATCGAGTGTTTTCCTTCATGTGCGCAGGTATAAAAGTGAACCAACAACAATAATGATGAGACACCAGTGGATTAAAGCAGGTTTATAAATGTCACAACAGAGTGGAGCATCATTAGAGGTAAGGAGCTGTTACACTGATGCAGCATTGTGAGCCTGAAAATGGAAAGTTTCCTCAAACTATACGATATAAAAAAGAATCCCACACTTTGACTATGTGCACAAAGCATTACATTTATTTACAGATGATGAGGTGATGTTTCTTCTTTAGTTTACATTTGAAGAGCCGATGTCACAAGTGCCTCTGGCCGTTCCTTCCAAATTCGTAGAGGGGCACATCAGGCTTAAAATCAGGCCAAAACTCCTGTAGTGTGCAGAAGGCTTTAGTCACACAAAAGGAACTCATAGTAAAGTCTAGGTGTTTGGGCAACTGTGTCAGATCCCTGGTGAGATTTTTTTGTCCCACTGGGAGACACACTGTCCAGGGAATGTCTTGGAATTCTTTTGGATAAAGTGGATGACTAGTGTGTGGACAGTGAAGTCTGGGCCTCCCTGCTCAGTCCGTTGCCTCAACACAGTCTCACTAGATGGCGTACTTTTACCACGACACAAAATCAGCGTATTTTGAGCACGAGTTCACAGCTGTTGTTAGTACTTATGTTACGTGCATTTAGCACGATATGAAATAGTGTAAAAATTACACGAGATTTCACAGCGTCAAAACGGGGACTTTTTCTTCAAGTGAAACAAGTAAGTTTAGGTTTCAAGTTACTAAAATAGGTAAGATTAGGTCTGGGGCCTGGGGCAGGTTAAGATTAGAATCAGGATTTCATGAATATTCATAAATAAGAACACGTCTTAACAACCACCATTGAAATGAATGGGGACTGTGAGGCCTACTATAATTACACAAAACAGCTGTGAACTCGTGCTCATCATACCTCATTTACATATTGTGTAATGTCATGGTAAATGTACGCTTTCTTGTGAGATCGGGCTCGTTGCCTCTATGACTTGACTTTAGTTACAATGAAAGAAAATAGATGGCTGTTGAAACAGTCAGTCTAAATGTTAATGTTGGTGTCGATAGTTCAATGTTATGCAGTCTCTCATGGGTTTTAAGACTTTTTTTTAATCCATGCTAAATATTGAAATTAGCTGCTTAAAATTGCAGATTTTGTGGATTTTATTTACCAGCTGGGATTTGCATTTTGGATCAGAAAGACGGGATTTTGTCATAATTTCCCATCTGCTCCTGCACTCCTCACAGCTCTTCACTAGTCGACAAGAGTAAATATGATTTGTGCGTTCTAACTGTGGAGTAGGCGGCTTCATCCATTTACATTTAACTTTCAGCAGAGTCCAAATCTGAAGAGGTAATGACCCAAACGCCGGGTTAACCACTCCAAGGTGAAAGTCGAAGGGTTTACTCGGCTGCACCGCCCACAGAGCGAGCGGCGAGTGGTCAGACGCACTCGACTAAAACACATCTGACAAACGCTGACAAATGAAGATAAGTGAGAGTGTAAGTGCGTCATGTGAGATGGAAAGGTGAAGAGGGAAAGACTGAAGCGAAGGGTTACAGTCAATGAGTTGTCAGGAAGTATTAACAGTCAATGAAATGTGTGAAATGTGAAATACTGTAGGGAAATATGTTTTCAAAAGTCTCTGCACAGGAATCATTGCAAAACATAAGAGTTCACAGTCAGAAAAACCCATCTGATTAGATAAATGAAATAGGGCTTTTGTCACAATAACATATGACCACGATAAGAGCTGGAAACGTGCTACCAACTTAATTTACTTCTTTAGTTTGTTTTAGATTGGCTATTTTTATGAGGTTTGTAGTTGTATTTTGTCCAGCTAATGTTGTTGTATTACAGGCAAATGGGAACTTGGAATATTTCCCAGTTGAAAAATACCAGTTCCCAGTTCCAAGTTCCAACGTAATCAACTCGTATGTAAACATTTTGGCTAATGCTTATGTTTGTCACGTCACTTTTCGTACCGGAAGACCCGATTGGTACCGTTAGCCTTACTTCTTTTACATTGCTTTATTCTTATTGAAATTTTAATATAACACAGACGAAACGAATCTATTAAACACAAAATTCCTTCACAGATTTAAACAAAGCAAATGATTGTAAAATGAGATTTTTACTGTTTAAAGCCGTAAATGCCTGATTAAGCTAGTTCCAGCTGCTATCTGTTAGCTTAAAATGGCGATAAATAAATGTGCAGTTTTGGGCTTTCTATTGGCAAACTTTTGTAAGATACATTCATAAATATCAATATAAAGAAATAATATTAAATGTACACTTACAAATAATGTGTTTAAAAGACGCAATTTCGGTCTGCGCATGCGTCATTGACCTAAAAAGGAACTTCCGGACGAATCGGGTTACGAAAAGTGACTTGACAATGTTTAAAAGTAACGCATAGTAACCTGTAACCAGTGTTTACATTGTCTCTGTGGCGGTTAAACTCCTCAGATTCACTGTTTGTGGTGATTATTGATCTTGTGTGTGAAGTGAGACTCCCTCAACCCAGTTTGCAGGTGGTATATTTACCAGTTTTTACATGTGGGAAGTGGGAAATATCCCAATTCCCAGTTGCCTTGAACGCACCAAAAGACACTAGAGCTGAACAACTGTTACCTTGCGCCTGCATTGTAAATCTGGACCAAAATCCACATAAATGACACAGATGTAATGATTTAACAAAATGTAATATTTGGTAGCTTAAAGGTGGAGCAGCTGATTTTTACACTGGAAAGACAATTTAAACTTTAAATCTGAAAACTTCCTCTCATAAATCCTTCAACACATGGTTAATATCAACATGTATTCATTATTGTTGCATTTATGGCTTATAAACGTCTTTTTACAAACAACAAAGTGAAACTGGAGTGACCTCCCCAAGCACAGCCAATCAGAGCGCAGCATTCAGCTCCTGATAATAACTAAACTTCTATATTA
>CM076408.1:38768393-39003007 GCA_038363315.1 Mugilogobius chulae
GACCGTCCCGGTTCTTCTGAGCCAGGGTGTGCTGCTGGGTTGTGTCCCCATTACACGGAGTTGTTCACAGATGCCTCCCTGTTAGGTTGGGGGGGGTCTTGGACCAGTGCTCGACGGGCGGCACCTGGTCTCCGACGCCAGCCACATCAATGTCCTGTAGATGGAGCAGTGAGGAACGTTCCTGCACGTCCTGCACTTCAGAGCGGAACTGGAGTGACACCACGTCTTAGTCCGATCAGACAACACGACTGTGGTGGTTTATCTGAACAGACAAGGGGAACCAGATCTCCCTCGCTCCACAGGAGGGCGGCCTGAGATCTTTCTATGGGCCATCACTCACCTCCTTTCCTTGAGGCCCGGCACATCCCCGGCATTCTCAACGTAGGCGGCGGACAGAATGTCCAGGAGCGGAGCAGCCCGCGGCGAATAGAGCCTAGCCCCTTGGGTGGCGGCGCAGGTTGGCAACAGCTCGGCCACCCGGTGGCCAACCTGAAAACACTCTATGCCCCCTGTAGTTCTCACTCAGACCAGGGGACGAGCCTCCTCTGGGCGTCAACGCGTGGGTGCACCGACTTTGGCCGAGGGGTCTTCTTTATGCATTTTCCCCTCCGGCTCCTCCCTCCACTGCTCCACAGAGTCAGGAGAGACAGGCTACAAATGCCCCGAACAGTCCAAGTGCCGGGTGGTACCCGGACTTGGTGTCCATGGCACAGGGGGACCTTGGCCCCTCCCGGACTCGCCAGACACGCTGACTCAGGCCCAATGATCCCTTTACTCACGTCCAATCCTAGGCCACAGGCTCTTGGTTTGGAAGCCGAGAAGGAAGGTGGTTAGGCTTAGGCCTCCCTTCTGCTGTAGTCTCGACTATTCAAGGAGGCCGTGCGCCTTCGACGTTTAGGGCCTACAGGCTATGATGGCAGTTGTTTGCCACATGTTGCACGGAGAGGTCAGTGGATCCCCCTCTCCTGCACTATTCAGGAGGTCTTGGGTTTTTGTCAGGGTCTCCTGGCCAAAGGTCGATCGGCTTCGACCTTGGGCGTCTTTGCTGCGGCCATCGCTTTCGGCCGCATTGGTTTTTGGTGGTTTCCTGGCCCATAACCATCCTCTCGTTAAGCGCTTCTTACGGGGTGCGCTCAGTCCGAACCCACCCCCCAGAAGCTCTGCCGCCCCTTGGGAACTGCAGGTCTGTTAGAGGGCCTCTCAGGTCCAGAGCCCCTGGATCGCGCTGAGCTCAGCTGCTTATCGTTTAAGACGTTTTTGGTGATCGCCTCTGCCAAGAGGGCAAGGGAATTATGCGTCCACTCCATCCACCCTTCTTGCATGTTCTTCAGCGGTGATGGAGGCTTGGTGGAATTATGGCCGAACCAGGCTTTCCAGCCTAGGATGTCCAGGGTCATCCGCTTGGGACAGCGTTGTCATCCCCCACATGCGTCAGCGGAGGGTGAAGGGTGTCACCTGTCATGTCCGGTCAGGGCATTTCGCCGCTTCCTGCACTGCACGGCTGGCTTCACGTTTTCTGACCAGTTATTTGTGGGTTTTGATGCGAAGGATCGAGGCACTGCTCTCTCTTCACAGCGCTTAGCCCACTGGGTGTGCCAGGCGGGTCACATGACTGACGAGGCAGAGGGGCGTTCCCCTCCTGCACTCATCAGAGCTCGTTTTACCTGGTGTGTGGCCACCTTTTCAGCTACTCTTAGAGGGGTGCCCCTAGAGGAGATCTGTCTGGCAAACTCCTGGTCCTCCTTGTCGACGTTTGTGCAGTCATATCTGTTGGATGTGACAGTGCGGTCCAGTGACTCATTTGGTCCTTTATCGCGGGCCGATGAGTCGACATGAGGTGACGGCCTAAGGACTTTCCTCTTTGTTGGCGATGTGCTTCAGGCGCTTTTTGGAGAGGCGACCTGCGCATTGCTTCCAGTCTCAGCGTCTTCTTCTGGAGGCTTTTGCCTGGGTGTTCTTGGCGCTCTTGGAGAGCGGCCTGTTCACCTTCGTTCGTACTCCTTCTGGATACTTTTGTGGTGGTTTCCTGGTGCTCTTGGGAGAGGCGACCAGTTCATCAATGCATTAGCACTCCTTCTGGATGCTTTTCTTGTGGTGACTTGGCGCTCTTGGGAGAGGCGGCCTTTCATCACCTTTGTTTCTTTTTCATGCGGGTGGTTGTGGCAGGTCCGGGCAGGACTATGTGCCTTCTCTCCATCCGGTTTCAACCTCGCCCGCTGCCTCTCTGTACTTGGTACGAAGTAGGTTTGCGGGTGCGCTCCAATCATGTATGCCTGCTGGGAATACATTGATCCTACGGCCTTCGCGTAGGGTATGCCAATAGCGAAGCCCGTAGAGGGCGTAGCACATACGACATAGAAATCTTAGTTACCTAATGTAACTGTAGTTCTATGAGTATGTGCGTAGCCCTCTACCTGCAGGCCCAGCAGGCATGTCTTCCACTGTGCTAGAGTTCAAGAAGGGCGAGCGATAGTGGACAGGGCCTTATATACGGCCAGTGGGGGAACCACGTCCCCATGATTGGAGCGGTACATTGTTTGATCTTCAGGTGCGAGGCGCTGCCTCGAGTGTTAGCCAATAGCGAAGCCCGTAGAGGGCTACGCACATACTCATAGAACTACAGTTACATTAGGTAACTAAGATTTATTTTTTCCACATATGCTATGGTCATGTGCACCAACAAATAAGCAAGGCATATTTTCTCTGGATCACTTAAAAAACTACCGTTAAAGTGTTTAAATAAACGCTTGCCGGGGTCGGATCGCTGCGATAGACCGCGGTTAGCCTGTAAGTACATTAGCCACAAACAAACATCAAATGTATTGATCACACACAGATAATATACACATGCTGTACCTTGGTTTAAAGCTTAGGACCCGTAGAATTCAGTTGCTGGGTTTGTTTTAACTGTCAGTGTATGTAAATAAGATTAATCTACGAGATAGCACAGCTACAGCGTTAGCTACCTTCTTCTTGTTTATCCCCATCTGAAACACTATTTATTACACCAGCACTATTTGTGTGACTTACCACCCATGTATTTGACGTGTATTGCCGACAGCTGTCAAGACAAAAAAGGCACAAATTGTGTGAAAGAGTGTAGCTAAAAGGGATAAACAAGAAGGTAGCTAACGCTGTAGCTGTGAGGGAGGAGCTGACCGGAAGTGCGTTTCCGAGTTCTGTGTGTAAAAGTGGGCGGGACGAAATAAGCTGGATAGGTAAATTTTTTGAGTTTGACCACACCAGTGAAAAAAGTCTGAATGAGCCTCTAAAAAGCCACGTTGACTCTTGCTATGTTTATTAACGACAATGTATAATTTTGCATTTAGCACAAAGGCGGACATGCTTGCACTAGATTCTACCTTACAGCTAATTTACATCTGTAGTCCTGGGGAGGGCTTTATTTCGATTATATTTCAGTCGTGGGGGTTTTCTCACCGATCCATCAAACATTAATAGCAGCTGTTCTGTGTTTATCCAGACCAGATGAATACTGTTACACATTTCACCGTCACTTACGTCTGACTCACATGATTGACAGGTTTGATTGACAGCTCACTCACCTGCCGCTGCCTCCAGTGTTTTCCTCTTATGTAACTCTATTATTCTGATTCTTTTCTTCTCGTTCCCTTAAATCGTTTGTATATATTTGTGTTTCCTCCTCCACAGGTGATGTTTGTGGCATCTGTAATAAATGTAAATGAACCGCTAAAGCCCACGCAGCAGAGAACAATACAAACTGATCTGTTACAGTGAAACTAGGAAAAGGCTGTATGTTCTTGGCTTTTCTGACTTTAAAATACACTTTCAATGTTTTACTTTTCAAATTGTTCTACTTAAAAGTTTTTATTATGAGCCGAGGTGTATTACCTATTGACATTTACTTGGGTGAAACTGAAATTGTTCTTTCCAGAGTAGCTTTCTATATAGGAGCTACATTTACTTTTAATTGAGTATCTTTTAACTTAAAGGTGCACTGTGTAACTTTCTGGATGTGCAAAAGTCATCTACACCAACGGTCCATGACTTTTTTTTCTTGTAAGGAACGTTACAGTCACAATTTTCTTTTCCAAGGACCGGTTGAGGTTGGGTGGCGCCACTAACAACAACGTAAAACTGCAGACAACTGATTTTTTAGCTCTCTTATTGCTTGAATAAGTTGTTTATTGAGGTGGGTGGGTGGTAGTTTTCATACTAATGCACAAAATAGTGATAGACTATAAATTATAAGATCCTCTTGGCCCGGTTTTGGGCCCCAGATTGGTGGTTGGTGACCGCGAGCTACACAATTAAGTAGAAGTACAAAGTTAAAACCAGACTTTGGAACATTCTAAACAGAGGCGAATACATTTTATGCATCAATATGAAAACATAAATCAGCTAAAGGAACCGCTTTTCTATGGAAACAAATGGGAAGGCCCTCCTCCAGGACAAATAATTGTTCATTTTGTGGCTATGCAAACCTGTTCAAACACAGATAGTTTATTATTTATTTAGTGTAGGAAACACATTTGATTGACAAAACTGCTTTTACTCAAGTTTTATTTTGGTCAAAAAGTTTGTGCATCTCAGATGTTAAACAGTAGGCAATATCAGGGGTTTTCTCCAAGGACCATATAGTTATACATACAGTATGTGGCAGAGAGTTGGACCGCGACCACCTTTCTGTAAAATGTAGGCTATTATTTTGTCAATTTAGTGTGTTATTAAAATCACAAATGCAGACATGTTCCATAGCTAAGCCCAGGTCTGATTTATATGTTTGAATACTGTTGCTTACTATTCGCGTTTTGACACTTTAGTCCAAACTGAACAAATTCATAAATCGAATCATACTTGAGGCCGGTTTCTTGGCCTCGTCTCAGACTGCAGCACATTTGGACTGGGTTTTGTCTTGGACTCAGTCTCATCTTAGACTCTGTCTTGTTTTGGATACAGACCACTTTTTTATTACCACCACGCTCTGCTAAACTTGCACCAGGACATCAGACACAGTTTGCAACAAGCACTGCACAATAAGATCATGTAGACACTGGGTAGACACTGTAATTGTATAACATTTCAAAAGTGGTCTTGATTTGCTTTCGATGGGCAGCACAACTAGTGCAGTCTTGAATACACATAATCATAATCACAATAGTGGAAAAATTACAATCCTTTTTCCAAATCGTGCTAATGGAAACTTCCAATTCAAAACATTACAGCCTCTTTTACAAACAGACATTTCTTTTCCAGGTTTGGTAAAAGAGGATCGTATTTTTCCAGACTAAAAGCTGCTACTTTTTTCCACAAACTTTAAACTCTGTGATAACACAACAATGCAACTAAATTATAGATCCTTGTACATATACTGTACTTTAAACCCTTTTTTCTTGTAAATGTAGTTGATGCGGCTGATATTCAGGTGCAGACACGATGGTAGATTCACCTTTAAGTCGACCGTACATCTTTCCTTACTTGTCTAACTGTGGCATTTCCTCGACGCTCCATCAGAGGAACACTGAGCCGCTGTTAAAACTCTTACATAAGACTGCAGTCAGACACAGAGGTGGAGCAGCAGCAGAACATGTTTAGTCTATTATCAGCTGCTGCAGACCTGCTCAGAACCGCTGCACAAGACTGTAACGCTGCAGAGATGACATTTACAAAGACTGGGACTGTAAATAACAACATACACACAAGTGAGTTATCGTCCATGAACAGACCTGCTGCAGTAAAAATATATTGAGATTTATTCACTTCTGACATTTGAAAAGACATTTATAGGGTTTGTTGTGATCGTTCTTCACAGACCTGTCACAGTAATCACATTTACTGGCTTTTGAACGCAACTGATCAGAATCCATGCAATATTGACTAACTTTTTTATTTTTTATTGAGTTTTTTTGTTTAGTTTTTTATTATTGTATTTCTTTTATTAATGTATTTCATTTTTTTCACCTTTTTTCTATTTTGCTGTTTAATCTTCTACCTCTTTCCTCTTTGAGACTCAAAAAACATTGCAAAAATGTCTATATCTTGCTTAACATTGCTTGGATTCATATTGTTTACCCAGATTGGAGTCATCTTAGTTGGACAGCATTTAAAGGTGCACTGTGTAACTTTTTGGACCAAAAATAGACTAAATAAAAGCAAGTATTTTGTCATTTAGATGTCTTTGTTGCTTTAAATAAATCATACAAAATCTGCATCTTTACATTGAGTGAGCTTGCAGGACCACAAAATGTACTTTTTCTTTTATCTAGAGCAGAGCTTCCTTCTGTTTGGAGAAGCAGCTGCCTTAACTATATTTTCACATCACTGCATAAATGTGTTTATCTCCAGAATGTCCCAAACTATGACCTTAACTTTGTATTTCTACTGAATTGTAGTTGACTTTTCACTTCTAGAAAGTTACATACGCAGTGCACATTTAAATACAAACTGCATACTATAGATTATTTCACTAATTTCAGCGCATTTGTAACCTGTTCTAAGATAATCTGTTTTAAAAGAAAAAAAAGTCTGCCAAGTAAAATGTTCTTATAGGCCATTGACAAATTGTAACAATCTGCCTGCTTTTCCTAATAATGATTGTTTCTGATTTTCCAATGTTTCAGTTGGTATTGACCAAATGTTTCATTATTGTTTGATTTTCTGACAAATCTTGTTTGCTAAATCAACATCACGGTAGCAGAGTTAGAGCTCTGGATTCCCAATAAGGAGGTCGTGGGTTCGACTCCCGGGTCGGACCATATCAACATCTCACAATGTCTCTGGGTGGAGTTTGCATGTTCTCCCCGTGTCACCGTGGGTTTTCTCCGGTTTCCTCCCACCTCCAAAAACATGTATGTTTAGGTTAATTGGGCGTCACTGTATATTTCCCTTATTGAGTGAATGAGAGAGTGAATGTTTGTCTGTCTAACCCTGCGAGGATTTGGCCACTGTCCAGGGTGTTCCCCCGCCTAAGGCCCAAAGTCACTGGGATAGGCTCCAGTCACCCGTGAACCCTAACGGGATTAAGTTGTAGAAGATGAATGAATGAAAAAAATAAATCAACATCTTGTAAAGTCCACTGAGATAACTGCTGTTGTGATTTTGGGCTACAGTATACAAAGAAATTGGAATAATTTGTCTCAAAGTAAGACATAAAAAACAGGCCTATCAAATAAATAGATAGTAAATTTGTCAAAATATCATAAAACAATGTTAAAATCCTTAAAGCCACTAGCCTTCTGAATTGAAACATAACATTATTTTTGCGTAACTTTTGGGTTCAAATAAGGCAGCAAAACCACATTTGTAAACACATTTTATTCATTGCTAAATATATATATATATATATATATATATATATATATATATATATATATATATATATATATATATATATAAAAAATCAAACAGCCAGGGTTTCTCAGACGAGCTATTCGGGTCGATAATGTGTTGGGAAGGGGGCGGAGGAAAGTTGCAGTCGTCATAGTTTCTGAGGGAGACATAACCGTCATCACAGAGACTTAAAAATACACTTAACAACTTAGTTCTGCTTTAAATAAAGACATTTGATCTCCGGATTTACTGTAGTCTGTTTCACTGGTTTAATGGCACTTCATACTTGTTCTAGAAGAATTTGATTTAAAATAAAAAATAGGTTCTAAACAGTTGTAAATAGGCCTAAGGAAAAATCCAACATTTCCAAAAAATAAGGTTAAAATCCCAGAATAAAGTAATTTTAGTTTGAAATGTATAAATGTTTTAACTCTTCTGTGCAGCTATAGTTTAACATGAAGTAATTAGATATAGAGTGTGACCAGAGAAGAGGTGGTCATGTGACGCGTCCTCCGTCACATGACCTGATGACATCGCTCCGGGGTTGCTATAGCGACGCCCTCCCTTCTGCCGGGCAGTGATTGCGTCGGTGTAGGGTTTCTGAGTGTATTTTTAGCCTTTCTGGTGAAAAGGGGGGATTTCGTGGCGTCTAAATTTAACCTGCCGCCCTGTCGCCCTCCAGCTCCACAGATCTGCCCTGGTTTTAGTTTTTCATTCATGAAGAAATTAGATCAGGACCAGACGCAGTGTCCCTGTCATAATATCTGCTGTAGACTTCAATTTACTGTACATTAAAATTACTTGATACTTTTTTTTTTTTACAGGATAAGATTATAAGGGCATTTCTGGTTAGCCAAAAATAAGAAAATCAAGTTGCCAGTGGGTATTTGTCGTCACACATTGGCAAAAAACTTAAACTTGAAGTAAAAAGTGAAGTCAGAAACATTTTGAATGGAGCAAGTACATTTAAGTATCCAACTCAATCTCACAAGAAAGCGTTTATATACCATGACATAACAGATTAGCACGATTTAACAGGTTTTTTGTGTAAATATGCTACGCGTTGTAGTAGCTCCAGTTCATTTCTGTAGAGGATGTAAACATGAAATTTGATTTTTGTTTTAACGTACTTCAAGCAACAGCCCTAAACTTACTAATTTTAGTAACTTGAAGTCTAAGCTTACACGTTAAACCTAAAGGAAATGTTCCTACGTGGATTCAACCAAAACTTGTGTGTTTGACGCTTTTTTATATCGTGCAAAATATACGGCATATACTGTCTCAGCGGTTAGCGCTCTGGCCTCATAGTAAGAAGGTTCTGGGTTCGAATCCCGGGCCGCCCCGGCGCCTTTCTATGTGGAGTTTGCATGTTCTTCCCGTGTCTGCGTAGGTTTTCCTCCGGGTACTCCGGTCTCCTACTACTAAAAACGTCCAATGTACCTCCCCTCTCCCCTCCCCAGGAGGACTACAGATGGAAATTAGCTGGGTTGGTTGTAGGGATGGGATGATATACAATATTATCGTTAATCGCCATAATTAAGGTATAATAATATAATAAATAAAGTTATAATAAAGTTTAGTCCTCCAAACCATCATTTGCAAAAAAACAGGACATCATCTCATCTCCAAAAACATGCATGTGGAGGTCAAAACTAAAATTCTCCTAGTGTATGAATGGCAGAAAAAGTGGCTTTGTGTCTGTTTACCCCCAACCTCAAAAGACAACAAGCGGTAGAATAAAAAGAATAAACGTTTGTATTGATGCAATATTATGTTCTTTTTGTAAAGCTCTGTGTATTAAGTTATTTTTGTCTGCATCTAGAAAACCACAAGACCATATTTACCTGCAGCTTGTCCCTCCTGATGATGGATGGAGAGATTCTGTGAGCTGACAGGTACAAGGCAGCCAAAGGAAAAGAGAGAGAGAGAGAGAGATGGAGAGGAGGATGAGTAATGTTGCGGAGATGGCAGGTGAAAACCACTGACACATATTGATCCAAAAACAACAAGCTGTTTCTCTTTCTATATTTAGCTTTGGTATGAGCAGCTGCACATTTAGCCACATTTATTTTCATACGATACACCAATAGTTCACATTTTCCTCAAAGCCCCCCCGCTAAAACTGGAGACTTATTGTTCACACACATGCAAAATAAACCTTGCTAAAATTGCTTCCTAGTAGGGATGGGACGATTCACTTAAGTCACAATTCGATTCAGTTTTAGGTTTTGCAGCCACGAGTTTGGATTTTGTTCTATTTTGTTTGTTTATCTATATCATCTTTTTTTTTTTTTTAGTGCTCAGAACCTGCATTTTGTATCAACATTTGAACAATAAACAGTCATATTTAGACTCCATATTTAGAGCTCCACCCATCAGTAGTTAACGCAACATAATAATGCACATTCAGTCAGGTCTTGCACAAAATGTATCTATTTAATTTGTAAATAGTAACCCAACTGTTACTAGGAATAACAGTGAATAATTTAGTTTTATTGTTAATGTCAGTGATGTTTTTGGGCTTTGTAGATCATAGTTTTATGTATCTCACAACTTCTTCTCATAAATCCTTTGACACATGGGTAATATTGACATGTGTTCATGGTCTATAAACTTCTTTTTACAAAGTGAAACTGGAGAGAACCACCCAAACACAGCCAATCAGAGAGCTGCATTCAGCGCCTGGTGAGAGCTAAAATTCTTTATTACTCAAACATCTCTCGTACACTGACTGAGACGTGTTTGGTGTGAGACACGTGCTGGTTTCTTGCGAAGTGCTTTGTACACCAGCTCCAGTCCACTGCGGTCTGAGTTTGACCAAAGCCGTGCAGATTTATGTGAGAATGCTTGTTTTATAACTTGAAAGTCACATCAGGCCGCTGCGACCAAAAATAGACTCTCTACAGATTAGAGTTTAGATTCTGGACCCGACCCGAACCCAGCCCAAGCCCGAGCCGGGCTTGGGCCCACATTTCTCACGTAGTTGTCGGGCCTGGTCGGGTTCAGGCCAAGACGCAGAGCCGCACTGAACACCTGCACTCCGCGAATGATTGACAGGCACGCCAGAACATAGCGCAAAACCATCCAGTTCAGTGAGTGGGCGGGGCAGGCTCACTTCGGGCTCGGGCTCAAGCACACAGAGACTGACTCGGGTTCCAGTCCGGTTTGGACACGACGTGCGCGGGCTGGGTCAGGCTGGATTTTTTGGACCCGATCTAAACTCTACTACAGATTGCTTCTGCACACTCCCACGAGTCCCACCTCACTCCGAACTCGCATAGGGGTCAGACAGTATTCAGTGGTCTAATTTTTTCACAGAGTGCTGCATTTATCATATGCTTTTTAGTGAAAAACACAAACTTTACTACTTTACAAGTAAAAAAAAAAGTTAGTTACCCCAACTTAACACCACTTAATTACTTATTTAAATGTTCAAAACATATGCTAATGCTAAAGACTAAACAGGGACTGGAGGAATGTTGGGACAAGTTCTTAGTACTTTCATGTGCGAAAACACTTAATGCGCAGCCTTGGTAGTAAATATATGTTTGTCGCACTCAATCTAATTTGGGAGATAACATATTAGACATATATCGTTTGGATTTTACAGGCAAGAACTTAAAATCATTATGTGAAAAGGGCTCATTAGGTAGGACAGGGACAAGCTAAACCAAGAGCAGGTCAGGAGGACAGAGGCGTTTTTTAATTCTCCAAATGAATGTTGTTTCATTATATCATCATTAGTATCTGATTTTATTCTCTTGACAACCCTCTTCTGATTATCCAGTTGATATAGAGTTATTTCATGTGAGGCTGGTCTTATATTTACAGTACGTGTCAGTGCAGATGGATGAGAGACCATTACACTGGCTCCCTCTGGTGCTTCCCTCCATTAGACTCACCACAGGCCTGACCCTTCACTGTGGGCAGCTCCACACCTCACATGTCACTGAACACTGGCTCTAAGTAGGTCAGACGCCTGTAGAAATTATTGTAACTTTCATATATATCACAATGGAACATGAGATCTAAACAGCATTCACTTCAAGAATCAGAAAACCAGAGTTTGAGCACACACTTGGATATGTTTAGCCCGTTTTCTGTAGGTGTGAGAGCTTTCCAATCAGACCAGGAATCTTCTGGAAGCTCATTTCCAAAACATTTCAATTCTCAAACTCGGACAAAATTTCTGAGTGATGAAAGAAATTACCGTGATGCAGCTGCTTCATATTAGGGCCACATGTCTCTATTCAGACATCCCCGTTGCGGCATTAACATATTTTGTCAGGCATCCCCGTACTAAGACATTTTTAATTTCTTAGCCGGCGTTATCCCGTTTCTCCAACTCTCTTCCACCCGTACCGCTAGAACCTGCGATGAGGAAAGTGTGTTATCATGTTTTTGGAGACTGAAGCTGTAGTTTGAAGCCGGCAGACTGTATATAGGGAAGCCATTTTGAGCGTATTAGTCCTGGTTACACAGTTTTAATCTAATTTTTCACTCTTTATAATGTTGTGTCATCATCAAAAACAAACCTAAAGTTGCATTTTGTTTCATTCACAACCATTTTAGCAAATAAATCCAGCATGTTCGGGCTGTATTCTTTCCTCAGACTGAAATTATGTCATTAAGTGAAAGTACAGGAAGTGCCCCACTGTGTTTTAAACGTCACACTAGAGTCGACTGATTACTTTGTCTGGCCTTTGATTTGCTAAGCTTAACAAACTTGAAGCTACAGCTATTGTATTAACCTTGTTTAAACTGCTCAAGACAAGACACTGAAACCTCTTTATGGACATCTCAACAAAAGTAAAGTTAAAACCAAAATCATTGTCCAAAAAGGCATCTACTTAAGGTTCTAAAAAAAAACTATAACTTCACGACATTACAAGGTGGAACAGAGCCTTTTTAACTTTGAAGATGTAGACAGTTTAACAATCTGAGATTACTTAAACGTTTGAAGGTGTTTTGGATGAAGTAACAACATTCTAAAATGGCTAAGAGCTCATAAAAGTAAAGTCAGCTTTGCATAATACGGGATCTTTAATGCTGATTTGCACAGTGACACAAACTAACACATTATTATCCTACAAGAAACTGTCAGAAAATCATGTTCTATAGCTGGCTTTGATGTCACAGCAGCAGCAGCAATGTCCCAGAAAATCACATCTTATGAAAACAATGCTACAGTTTTGTCTCTTAAGTGTGAGTGTAAAGTGAGATTTCTAGTGTAGTGTAGAGCCGTGTGTCTCCAGGGAGCTCGGCGCTGTTTGCTGGACAAATGTGTGAAGCTAAAATGATTTCTGCCCCACTGGATCGTTTGTGTCTAAATGCAAATTAGGTGAACATAATGCTTTTTCTTCTCGACCACAGCTATATTATATAAACGGGGCCTTAATGACAACAGTTGAGTGTTTGTTTTTTTCTTGCACTCGTTTTTTAAGCCCACTCCATTTGTATTTTATTGTTCTGGACAAGACAGTTGCTAATGTTGAAACCAGTTAGACCCAGTTTCAGCCACTGTCTCTGTGTCAACACAAGCAAAAAAAACGACTGAGTGTGTTTACATGCATTCAAAAAACCCGGTTATGAGCTGTAGTCTGGTTATGGCAATAGCTGGATATAGAGTCTTTAAATGCGCTCAGAGTAATCTGGATATTCATGTTCCTGTTTACATGTGAACTAAGATATCCTGGTTATTCAGACTGGTAACTAAGGCAACAATAACACAGATATAGCGAGGAAATAAGCATGTCTGCAACTTTGTTTTTAACTTGTTTCCAACACCATTGTGACAAAATACAATAAAATAAGAACATAAGACTTAGAAAACAACTTCTAGATAATGAATATGTGAAAAAGAAAAGAATAATTTAGAGTCATTTTGTGAAATGAGCTGCTTCTGCCAGATCAGTTCTTTGAGTTTGCACATGCTGAGTTTGGGTCCATCGGTGAGAAATCAGGTTATATATGTCACAATATTCTGGTTATTATCAGAAAACTCCAGTGGGCGTTTGCATGTGCACAAATAACTGGATTATGATCAGGGTTTTTAAATATTCAGTTTTTTTGTGTGTCCATGTAAACACCATTGTCTAATTTCAATAACCTGGTTATTTGAACATCTTGGTTATGAGAAACCAGGTTAATTTCACTGGAATATTTTGATAATAACAAGAATATTGTGACATGTAAACACCACAACCTGGTTTCTCACCAATGGAACCAAACTGAGCATGTGCAAACTCAAGCAACTGATCTGGCAGAAGCATTAATTTTCCCCAAATCACTCAAATATATTATTTTCTTTTTCATATATTCATTTTTAGCACTTATTCTTGTTTAGGGTCAGAGCCTATTCCAATGACACTTTTTTTGTTTCTTTTATTTGTAATATGTCATCATTGTAAAACTATAAGTAACTTGTGACACAATACAGCTATAACTCTGAGCAGACTCTTCAGAATTCTGAATTTTTTCTTTGTTAAAATCACTTTTCCCAAAACTCTGACTGTGTTCTGCAGTCTGATGTTCTTAATTAGTTGTTTTTTGTCAGTTTGTTGCTGGAAACATGTTAAAAACCTATAAGTTAGCAAAGTTTCATACATTTTTATTTCCTTGCTTTATTTGTGTCATTGTCGCCATAGTTACCAGTCTGAATATCCAGGATATTCTTAGTTCACATGTAAACAGGAACATGAATATCCTGGTTTCTCTGAGCGCATGTAAACACCAGAATATTGTCATAACCAGAATACTGCTCATAAACGGGTTATTCGTGCCCATGTAAACGCACTGGTTTCTCATAACCAGGATATTCAAATAACCAGGTTATTGAAATCAGAATCTGGGGTTTACATGAACACACAAAACCAGAATATTTAAAAAGTATTATTATTATTTGTGTGCATGTAAACGTTTCACTTTCCTCCCAGTGTTTGTTGTGCATTATCCCAGCAGCATACATTATAATGCATCAATCCCTTGCCTATTTTTATTTTTGTGTCATAGGAGAGTAGGTTTGCATTTCCCAGTTCTTTGTTGTTAGTGCAATTTCAACCTGGACAGACTGAAACAGACAAAATGATGCGATTAATGATGACATTTATTGTTACAGGTTTGGTGCTTAGGCCATGGCAGAAAACAATGTGCATGCGATAAATGATGAGCTGTTGGAGTAGGAGATTCCCCCCCGGAGCCTAGACACTGGTGGTGGTGGTGGTGGAGAGGAAGAAGGTGGAAGTTGAGGTGGAGATGGGGAGGAGGAGGGTTGCGATGAGACGAAATGACGCTTGCGACAGCTGAAGCCAAGAGTGAAAGTTGAGCTGCTCTTTTGAATGTGGCTCTGACGCCCTGATAGGCTGAGAGGAGGAGGAAAGCTGAAGCTGATTGAACAAGCTGCGCAGAGCGAGACGTGATTGGATCTGAGATGAAGCGCAGGTGTGCTGATTACTGAGGCAGAAGCTGGTATAGTCTTCCAGGCTGAATTTTCGCTCCTTAGCTCCATTACACATTATGCTGACAGATTATTAAACTAGCTCTGAGGTTTAGGTCATTAAAGGCTGTGAAAACCAGTTGATTGGGAGCTTTAGCTGCTGCCTGCTCTTGCCTAATGGTCGCGCCATCTTTGTGTGTCACAATTAACATCAACATCAACATTAGACAAGCCAAAAATAACCTCACAATCTTGTTTAAAAGTCCATGTACAGTTTTTCTGATTAATCTTCACAATAATGTTCTTGCCCAGATGAAACACATTTATCACATGGATATAATCTGATGTTAATGATACTGTGTTTAATCATGTCGTGCATAGTTTAATCTTCCTAATTAAATGTGCTTGTCCTAAAATAGCTGCTCTTGTATGAACAATATCCTCATTTCACATTATTTAAATCAATCTTTACGTCTCAAAACCATTTGTGCTTGGAGCTGTGTGGAGACTCAGCTTGGTTCCTTGTGAGTTTTAATAATAAATGCCATGTAGAGTCACTTTGCCCTGTATAGCATAATTACCTCCCTGGAGCCAAATTTAAAATGTTGACAAATGCCCCTCATACTGGCAGAAATGAGAGCATAAATTCTTAATATAATTATACAACTCTCCAGGCATTTGAGTTAGGCAGAAACCGGCTGTATAATCATTTCTTTCCTTTCAGTATTTATAGATCTCCAGTGGCATTTCAATGACGCAACTGCATTGTGTGTTTACGTCCTGAAAAATGAATGAACAGCATGGTTTATTGATTCTGTAATGTCCTGTGAGTTTTTAATGGATTTGTTCTGAGAAAATACAATGGATTGCGTCACACACTATGAGTACTATGCTTGTGTATTTCTGCCTTTTAATCACTGTTGCTGTTTTGTGCCTGTTGTCATGAAAGTCCCATTATTAAATTCAGCTCATGTTTTACTCACAATATCAAACTATCTGCTGGACTCGGTCAGTATTTTTCAGCTGACATTTTATTGCTAGCTAAGCAACTTCGTCAGGGTTAAGTTGTAAAATGTGACTCCATCAGGTGTGATTGGTTGTTGTAGACACAATCACAGTCATCAGGCAATCTCCAAGCCAAAACTCCCATTCAAATACATGAATTAATGCATAAAACATCCAGGATTTAAATCTTTTACTGACAATTTCAGGACCCTGTCCAAACAAAGCCAAGCTCAGATGTTTCAGAACAAATATCTGACCTAAACCACACACCGTCCAGGAGTTTCAGAAAAGAAAAAACGAATATCTGAAACCAGGTCTTAGAGTGAAAAGATTTCAAACTCCGCAGTTACACTGCATCTGCAAATTTATTTACATGATGACATCACTGCCTCATCACTGCCCCAAAAATTCTCTTCAGCAAGGCACCTACGCACAGAGACCAAGACCCAAGCAGTAGTTTTCAGAAGGTCCTTTTATTGAAGCCACAGGTACAGAACACAAATGAACTGAGCTATGACATCTCCTGCAGGTACAGTTTGCTACACCCTTTTATGCTTGAAATTTCTGTAAAACATTTGCCCATTTACAACTGTTTTATAAGTTGTTTTTCACTGGAAAAATACAAGAAACAGGACGATCATGTAATTATTTTATATCAGCCGTACAGAGTTCAAAAACTATAGCCACGTCTGCAAAATCTCAAAGATACCAAGCTCAAGCAGGAACAGTTTCATATTGAGCACAATAATGTTAATAAAATAATTTCCACAGTCTCGTCTCTTTTGCGGAATGTAGTATTATGTTCACTGCAAAAATCTGTCGTCTCATTGCTCCGTAAACCACAGGAGACATGGAAAAATTAAATAAATCCACTGCAATCGCCATTAAATCCGTTTTGAAGCTTTGTCAAAATCTTCCAAAGAATCTGAAGCATAACTACACTTTCTGTGTCTCTTCTGTAGATTTTAGATCATTCAGAATGTTTTGCTAAGTTTAAAAGAATTTTCCACTCTCCCAGTTTTTGTTTACATTCA
Source organism: Mugilogobius chulae (assembly GCA_038363315.1). Classification (NCBI taxonomy): domain Eukaryota; kingdom Metazoa; phylum Chordata; class Actinopteri; order Gobiiformes; family Gobiidae; genus Mugilogobius; species Mugilogobius chulae. The sequence goes on from CM076408.1 coordinate 38,785,176, forward strand.
GCAACTGTGCTGCTCATGCTCAGTGTCAAGTCTTCTTCTAGTTTTGTGACTTTCTGTGTCAGTGTCACAGCGCCACACTCTGGTCAGTTACAGGCATTACACAGGCTTCAGGCTGGTTTACTGATTCACGTGGACGCTTGCAAATCCTAAAGCAGCTCCATGTTCATGCAATTGTTTTGTCATCTTTAAAATTATCACAAGGCCTAGATCATGTATTTGAACCTGAGTTTGGCCTGGATTGCTTGGTGACTGGGAGAAGATGTCGCCGCTCACACTTCTTGGAGTCAAAGTGATCTTTCTTTAAAGGTCGCTCATTTATACATCTCCCTCAAATGTCATGATTTGCTTCTTCTCAAACTCTCAGGACAGTTACGTCTGACTTCTGTGTCAAAGTCTGACAATGTGTTGAAGCGATGAGTCTGGACATGAGACAAGGAGAAGAAAGAGCACTGTCACTTTACATTAGTCCATTTAAGCTCTCGCGTCACATCCAAGTCAGTTCATTTAGAGGTCATTTTACATTTTACTGCAGGGTTTAGTCTCACATATGTTTCTTTGTGATAACTGGAGGTTTGGACACCGTAAAGAACATATAAAGAAAAATGAACATTGTTTGAAGATTGTTCTCTTATAAAAAGCCTATACAGTGTCCCTCGTTTATTGCGGGGGTTACGTTCCAAAAATAACCCGTGAAAGGCAAAACCCCCGAAGTATTGATCTTCATTTTTTTTCCAGTTATTTCAGTTGATAACCTGCCTGGTTATGATGTTTAGTGTCTTTTGTACATGTAATAATGCTCTAAAAACATGATTCACCGCGAGATTCAACAGCGCGAGTCGTTTTTAGGACCGTTTAAAGAGGGACGGTGCTGTGTGCGTTCGTCTGCTCTGCTTTTGACACGTTGCCCGTCCCGTTGCGCTCCACAGCCGACCGCAGAGCCGCAGATCACACGGACTCCAGAGCCGACATGAAACACATCCGGACTCTAGTGAAGTCACAACACGCTCCTCAAACACATCTCTGAACTACACAAATGACATTCCAGCGTGAACAAACTTATCATTGTAACTACGAGCTCAAAGAGTCAAATCCTCACCTGGAGAAACGTCCGAGCGTCAGGTCAGCTTCGCTGCATGATCTAAACTGTCTAAAGTTTTATAAAAGAGCTTCTGTGCTGTTATCTGTGAATGCTGCGATGTCATACGATCCCTTAACTGTGATTTTGAGAGAAAAGCACGCTACAGAGCACGTCTATAGGACAGCGCACTGTTAAAAAAATGAATTTAAAAAATTGGACACAAAAAACTCCACAAAGCCGCGAAAAGTGAACCGCGATAGAGCGAGGGACCACTGTACGTCGAGTAAGATAATGCTTCATTTCCAATAAAATCTGAATTTCTCAGATGTGTGACGCCATAAGTCGAACTCCAACATCTTCTGTACCATTTTAAAGTTCACTAATCATTGTCAGACTTGTGTTTTTACATCAGTAATATACCTTCCTTTTCAAAATTGCAGAATGGTTAATCCCCGTCTCTTCATAGTAAAAATTACCTGTAGCAAGCAGCAGATTTGGAATGACTTGGTTTTATTGTTGGGCAGTGTCTACATCAGTGGTTCTCAAAGTCAGGGTGAGAGTGCCTCAGTTTTCTGGGATCCAGAGCTCATGCTTCAGCAAATTGTGAAGAGTGGGTCTGGTCACCACTGCCTCTGCTTGCGTTTCAGATCAACTCCACAATGTATCGAGCAGTCAGATTAGTTTATTTGTGTGATGCAGAAGCTGATTGGTCGTCTGTCATTTGGACCAAAATCTAACATCACTCACCTCACATTAATTCATTTTTCAGTTTTTGTGTGATTTTTTATTTTTTCTTCATATTTTTTTATGTTTATGTTTTATGTTATGTTTATGTTTTCATATGGAAGACTAATCTGTCAATCACGCCCACTGAAATTCAAAAGGAGGACGCGGTGGCCAAACGATATATTTTTTTATATTTCATCTGGATTTTTCAGGCAAGTTTTCCCGAGGGTCGCAAAGCATAATCTCGGATTTGTGACATGGTTTCAAGCTGCATGTTTGAGTGAACTTTGGTTATATAAAACAATAAACTACCAAAATAATTATGTTTTAATCCAATTGTAATGGTTTTCCAACTGCATATTATTACAAACATCTGTTTTCTTTTGGTGTGGAGGATGTGAGTTGGTTATATAGTTTGGGGGTCCCAGTCTGAAGTTTGGGAGCCTCTCGTCTATGACAAATTTAAACCTCATATTTTTTGCTCAGAAGTTGTTGTAAGTAAATACAAACACGTGGAAACATGCATTGGGTTTGAGTAATATTTGAGTCACCTGTTTTTGTTAAAAACTCAGAAAAGTAGATTTTACATTATGTTCCATTTAATCTTAGTAATATATTCAATATATTAAGTACATTTCCTGCATTTTTAGGTCAATAATTTGCATCCACTTTCCAGAAACACCACAAGTAACAAACCGCACTGGACAGACTTCAGATCCACAAACATCAGAGTAAAATCAATACTGAGGTAATTATTCCATTAGGCTGGCTCATATTGCAGGCTGTAGTTGTTATTATTCACTCCAGAGTTATTTCTCCTTTTCCATTTGTGTTTGATCGACTGTTAAAGCTTTACTCTGGGATCTGCTCTTCTCCTGTGGTCTGATCAAATCTCCAGCTCCTCGCTCCTGTGCTGCTGCTGCTGCTGCTAAAACGTGATGAATGAGCAATGATTTAGTTCGACAAGGACGTCCAGGACAGTTCCAAACCTGCGAGGAGTTCAGCGTTGTGCAGACACGAGGGACACGAGAGACAGAGTGAAACAGGTGATTGGAGGAGATGAGGAAGATACAGTGTGAGAGACGAGTTTATTTAACATGATGGAAGTGAGAGAGGGAGGGGAAAAGACATCAACATTAATATTTTTTATGTTTGTGACAGTATTACTACTCCAGACGATTCCCCCTAAAACACCAGACTAAAATTGTCTAAAACAGAAACTGAAACAACTTTATATTTGTCAGATTTTTCTTGTTTCCCACTGCAAAATCAAATTAAAGCTGCTGTTCATTGGTTAACATCGAACTTTTTAAGTATGAATCAGCAACAAATCTAATGGACAGAAAATAGAAGAAACCTTGCATTACAACCGAGTCCTTACTTTAAATAAGAAAGCCCAGACTTTAAATAAACTCTGGGCTAAGCATAGTTTTTATTACTGAACCATAAACCTACATTGTTGCAACACAATTGCACTTGTTTTCTTCCGCCTTAAAGGAGACCTTTAATTCTATTTTTCTAAGATTTTCACCTTGTTGTGACAGCTGTCTCTCATCATTAGTTTACTCAAAAGTTTTATTAAAAATGATTCCTGCATGTTTGACAAGTCCTTTAGTGCTCAGAAAAGCCCTGTCTTCACCTATTACTTATCCCCGCCCACTTGTCTGTATTCAACTGTGATTATTCAAAAAAATAATAACAATTCATAGTAAAGCACGTAGGGTTCAAGATACGCACAAAGCCACGTTACAACAATAAAAATTACAAATTTAACATTTGCTGTTTGTTACATTAAAATCTTTCAATGAAGAGGCATGGCTTATTAGTTCTGCAGTTTTGCACATGAATTTCTAAGCTGTTTTACAAGAAACTAAATGTGAACTACTGTTCTACATATATTATAGTTTATTCCTAAATTCATAGAAAAAACACTATAGAACACTCTTGGCAATGGCTCATCACAAGGTTAGCACACAGACACAATCATTCACTCTCTCTTTACAGTGTTGCCAATTGTGTAATGGTGATTTGGTTCAACGCCGGATTTGAATCCACGATTTCGATTCTGCAACAGTGCACCTTCAGTACAGTTTTTTGTTAGTATTGCAATAAAAAAAATGCAATACAGTATATTATAGCAGTGCAATTAATTCAATTTCAACTATGATTATTGCTGTAATCGTTTACAAAAACTGTGTAATCTAGTAATCATGGTTATTAACCGTGACTCATAAGTGAGTTTGTAGTGCTCAGATTTTTCCTTGAGTTGTAAAAGTGTAGGCCCCTGACTGTTTCTTTACAGTAGAAAACATTTCCAACCCATATCTCTTCTGTTTCATTTGATCTCTTCACTCTTTAAAGAGCAAATTTCAATTTAGGTAAGGTGAGATAAGGTATACTTTATTGTCCCCGTAAGGAAATTTGTCCTCTGCATTTAACCCAACCTTCAATGCCTCTGGGGCATCTCCTCAGGAGCAGTGGTCGCCACAGTGCAGCAGGGACCCATCTCCAGATGTTCTTTCTAGGCGTGGTCAGGACTACCGTAGCTGGAGGATATTATTCTAACGTGCATGTTATTTGGGATTTAATTATTCTTTAAATAATCATGTTTATTATTTTTATCATAATCGAGCAGCCCTACAATATATTATCTAAAGCGATACACACAAAACCCAGCCCTGTGTATAATGATCATAACGTATCGTGACAAAAACAAATTGTTCTAGCCCTATTATTTTTCTAATTCAATTTCAAATGAACAATCCCTAAATAATATTGTCTATAAAACGCTGTGACACATGTGAACTTTAGAACTTTTAGATATTGTGAACATGCATTTTTGCACATGTAGTATTTACTTTCCAGCATTAATAGGCCTCTTGAACCTTGTAGTTATTATATACAGTCCATGTCACTCTCTTGTTCTTTTCTTTGCTTTCAAACAGTGGTGTAATGCGAATCATGTCATGTCCACTGAGATGCATTTGTGTTGCTGATGAAGTCTCCTCTGCCTGTGTCTGCTGCTGCTGCTTCGTGACTCCTCTCTCCTCGCCTCCTCCCTCCTTCTCTCCTTCACACTGTGGGAATTACGCAACGCTCCACAGGCCCAGTCACACCTCTCTCACTCAGCTCCCGTCTTCGTGCTTTGGCCTGTCTGTCCTGTTTTATCAAAATCTCCTTCGCTCTCCTCAATCGTTCATCATCTGCACCTCACGCTTCTCCCCTCGCTTCCCGTGGCTTCCATCAAGGTCGTTGGGCAAGGACGGTCTGGACAGGCTCGCAGCTCTCTGATTGGCTGGCTGGAGTGGAGCTGGCTCTTAAAGGGGCAGGCGCGCGACAGGGTTTTCCACTTTCAGGAGGCAGAGGAGTGTTTGGAGCAGATGGGAGAGGCGTGACTCCAAGATAGTAAGGCACGGATTCCCCAAAATGCCCTTTAAAGCCCTTGTGGTAAATAAAACCACGAGGTAATAAACAGCAGCTAAGTCGCAGTTTTTGAAGAAATTGAATAAAAGTTGAGCATTTTACATGAGTGTGTAACTCTTGTACTTATGAGTACTATAATCTTTAGTTTAATCTTATGACGTTTTCACTACATTTGTGTAAAACTGTGGTTCTCAAACTTTTCACACCAAGTACCACCTGGCCAGAGGTTCATCATACCACCTCCTACCTGAATGAAACTTGACCTGGGATCCAGAACCCACACTTCAGGAAACTGCGAAGAGTGGGTCTGGTCACCACGCCCTCCGCCTGCGTTTTAGATCAAATCTACATCGTACCGGCCAATCAGATTAGTTTATTAGCGTGACGCAGATGAAACAAAGGAGCTGATTGGTCGTCTGTCATTTAGACCAAAATCTAACTTCACTCACCTCACATTAAAACTGTTTTTTGCTTCGGTCATTGATTCTTTAGAAATCCGCAATGTTTTTCAGGTCAACGTGATATTTTTTTCATGTATTTATTTTGTCGGGAGCAGCCCTATTGTATTTTACACGGCGGAAGATGCGTGTCTCTGATTGGCTAATTCATCTGTCAATCACGGCTACAGAAATCCGAAAGAGGGACATGGTGAGTGGCGTCTGCGCAGTGGCGTCGACCAATGATCCGTCAATGACATGCAGATTCATTTAGTTGTAAATTAGTAAACTTTGTGCGTTCCTCTAAAAAGTATGTAGTAAATACAGCACTTTGTGAAAAACAAATAGACCTCTGAGTACTGTCTGAACTGAATAATAAAGCATTTTAGTTTTCATCAGGAGCCGAAAGCAGCGCTCTGATTGGCTGAGCTCGGGGTGGTCCTCTCCAGTTTCACTTTGTTGTTTGTAAAAAGAAGTTTATAAGCCATAAATGCAACCAAAACTAATGTTGATAATAACCATGTGTCGAAGGATTTATGAGAGGAAGTTGGAAGATGTAAAATCGTGTTTGCAGTGTAAAAATCAACTACCCACCTTTAAGGAACGCTTGGTTGATTCACCAGGTGTTTAGGCGACTTGCTTCTGCTGAGCTGCCCCAGTGCTGCTGCCGTCACTGCGGGGAGGGTGGTTGCTGTAAACCATCTCACTGTGAAGCGTCTTGTGAGTCTGTGTCTGTGCTATACAAATAAAGCTTACTTACTTAAGCTTACAAATGCAAACGTTAGTAGGAAATACTCAAAAATGTATAACAAGTCAACTGATTTTCAACTTTGATCCACAGAGCCTAGTACAGGAAGTTCTTTGAGTTCTAAAACAGAATCCCTCCACATACAGTATGACCTTAAAGGGCACCAGAAGACAATTTACACACATTTTGGTAGATTAATGTGTTGCAAAATGCTGTATTATCATTTGTTAAGTCAGCATAATCTGTGTCATAATTTGGATTTTGCCATATTTATAAAGTGATTGCAAGGAAACAGTTGTGCATTTACCTTAAACCTTTTCGACTCAAAAATGGTATTTCCTAGATCCAAATTTTACACAATATTGCCATTTTCAACACAAAGTAATGGTTAAAATTGTAGCTTTGTTAATACTAATATCAGTATTAAAACTAGTATTTTGATACTTTTGACAACAACAAAAGACAATCATAAACCTCATTAAAACTGGCAAACTTGGTGAAAACAAGTGAACCTTTTAGTACAATCTCAAATATGATCATACCCTCTGTGTTGTAATGAAAAAATGTGTTGCTCTTTTACTTTTGTTGAAATATTTATGTTGGGAAAGCTTTATCCAGTCGCCACAGGAACCAGTTACAACAACGAGGTCACATCCTGCCCCTCGATGTTTATATTGATCTGTGGGTTGTATTTATAGGACTTGTTGATGAAAATATGTGTTCACTCATTTAGAGAGAACTAATGCTACTGAGCAAATGTAATGTAAAGCTATTTAAGACGGGGTATCTGGTTTTCACATTGCATAAAGGCAGTTATTATCCACAAACATTCATTTATATATACTTGTATTGTTTTGTACATAAACATATTCATACTGAACTTATATCCTGCGTTCAGCTTACACCTGAACAGTATACAGAGAGGACTTACTGTTAGGAGTTGATTCACATTACACATTAGATAGTTCCATATTCATAGCTGATATTTCAGGATCATATTGTGCAGTTCTTATTACAAACAATGTCTGGGACAGGTCATAACGCTGGAGCATCATCCTCTGGCAAGACCGAGTTAAAAAACAGATCAAGACTTTAGAATAAAGCTAACCCCCTAAAAAGTAAACTAAAATAAAGAAATAAAATATGCATAAAGGAGAACTTACATAGTTTACGTACACATTTGGGTCTCAAGTATTAGTTTATGAACATCAGTGGTATTATGAGAAGAGAAGAGAAGAGAAGAGAAGAGAAGAGAAGAGGAGAAATAAAAAGTAACAATAAAAACATAAATTATGAGAAAATTCATTTCTATTGCTGATGCTTTCCACCTCCATTTAACAAATCCACAGCACATGGGACAAAAGATTTTTTATAAATAGACTTTGTGGCCAGTGGTTTTTTTGTGTGTGCTTAAAAATGTAATATATTTGTTTTGTTTTTTAGACAGAGCTTCAGTGTTAGGCAACTTTTATTACTTTTTAGATGTAGGCTTTAATATAAGCTCTAATGGGCTTTTAGTCTCCTCCTGCACCTACATGATGAAAATATATTTATTTGTCTATGCTAAAACAAACAAACAAATAAATAAACCACATGCACTGCACTTTATTTGTCATTAGTCAAACTAATTTGGTTCTCAGTCTTTAAAAAGTTCTGTGTATGGTTCAGTGGACTCATTTAAATCATTTATTCTTACTTAAAGTGTACTTACAAACAAAACACAAACTTTGACAAACTTGATAATGTCTCTCAGCACATATCACTTTCTGACTCATCTCTTAAACGCACAAAGTTGAGAATGTCTTTTTATAAATCAGATACTTGAAAGTGACGTATATGTACCATTGTTGCATTCTTTCTAAATGAGACCTAACTGCAAGCCTTTGAGGACTTTCTATAACTGCACTTGTGTCTTTTTTAAATCCTAAAACAGTTCCCCACACTGGTCAAAAGCTTTGTACTCTCTCTCTTTCTTTTCTTCTCAGAGTTGTGATTGTGGAGGAGCTGCGGAGTGAGTGTGGGCGGAAACGACTCGACGCAGGTGAGTGGGTGAGACACACAAAGCTCCATATGTTAGAGTGAAATATTTATAACTGAACTCTGCTGCTGCTGCTGCTGTGTTCAGAGCTGAGTTTGGACCCAATGTACAGACTGAAAGAACCAGCGTGTGTAAGTGCAGCTGTGGGAGGACGTGATGACGAAAGAGCTGAAATAAACCATTACTATAAACACATGACACATCAGTGCTTCGTACGGCTATTTTTGGTCAAGTAGCTGGTTTTATAACAAGTACTTTTACCTGCTTTTGTACCATTATAGTTTAGAACTTAGACATTTTAATTCATTCACTTTATCTGTAAAGTTGGAATGTGCGACAAAGCATGTAGACTTGTCTTTGAAGTAAATGATATTTGTTCATGTTTGACTGTTTTATGGGTAAATCTAATCAGCCAAACGCAAAACCATGACAAAGATTTATGAATCAGAAATATGGGTGAGGAAAATAGTCTTTATTTGAACAAACCGTTGCGTTAAATAGAAAAATATAACTTACGCCATGACAATTTCACCAACATTTCATTATTTGGTATTGCTCAGCCACAAAGTAATGTATTTTTAAAGCCACTGTTTACGTGTTTTGATCCAAGCCGCCTTGAAAACTTGATGTCATTCTTAATTGGGCTTAAACTTTGCAAAATAAATTCTGAAAGATAATAATAATAAAAAATATACATTTATTTTTTTCAAAAAGGCTTACCTAGTGTAGCCCAAGCGCAGGGTTGCCAGATTTTCAGAGAGCAACAAGTGACAAAGCCTTTAGAAAAAACAAATAAGTGACCTCAGCCCTTCAATCAAAAGGTATTTTAATCTAAACATTGTGTGTCCCAGCAGAATGAATGTTAAGGATTGTGGCATCTTTTTTACAAGTGTTTTAACATAAAAATATTTTTAAAATTCCAGAATTGTATATCGTAACAGTAGATATATTTTCAAACAAAAAAATTTCAAAAATCACTTATTTTATTACGTGGTGCTCATGAGCAAGACCAAAAAAACTGCAACCCAAGTAGAAATTTTCAAACAGACTTGGCATTTCTGTCTTAAGCATCAAACTATTTACTGTGATGAGTTCATATGAACTTTTCACAATTTTCAAAAGTTCGAGCAAGTTTAGCTGTGTTGCTAAAGTGAATGACATCTCTCCATGCTAACAACAACAATAAGCACACTTTCCGTTTTTTAGAGAACAAAATGCTCTAAAAAATGTAGAATAGATGCTGGTGCATAAAACAGATTTAAGTTATTTCAATTGAACAAGCCGTTAACCTTGGTGGTGGTTGACCTCAGAAGCTGAGCAGGAAAGGGCCACAGTGAGTTTGACTAGAGTAGACCAGTGTTGTGTCCTTTGGCAAGAGACTTAAAGTTCGGGGTAGCTGATATTTTTTAGTTGTAAACAAGTAAACTTTGAGCTTTCCAATAAAAAGTCTATGACAAATGCAGGACATGGTGAAAAGATGAGACCTCTGAGTCTGAACTGGATAATAAAGAGTTTTAGTTCTAATCAGGAGCCAAACGCTGCGCTCTGATTGGCTGAGTTTGGGTGGGCCTCTCCAGTTTCACTTTGTTGTTTGTAAAAAGAAGGTTTTAAACCATAATTGCAACATAAATTGAATACATGTTGACATTACTTAAGTGTGGAAAGATTTTTGAGTGGAAGTTGTCAGATTTAAAACCTAAAATGTGTTTGCGGTGTAAAAATCAGCTACACCACCTTTAACCTTTCCTGCTTTAGTGTGGATCTTTAAATCACTTTGAGTATTTGTAAGTTTAAAAAGCCCTATTTATTCGTACTTTTGCTTTTTTTGATTCATTCATTTTCTTCTGCATGTTCCCAATAGGGTTACAGGTGACTGGAGCCTATTCCTGTGACTTTGGGCCTTAGGTGGGGGAACATTCTGGACAGTGATCAGGTAAACACAGACAGACAATCATTCACTCTCTCATTCATTCACAAAGGGGAATATGTGTAGTGATGTCTGTTGTCCAATGTTGACTTGGCTCAACTCTGGAGTCAAACCTACAGTCTAGTTATTGAGAAGCCAGAGCTCTAACCACTCTGCTACCACCCATATGAAAAGCTGTGTTATGAGTCGTTGTAACTTTATCTACTTTGACATCATCAACTGTCTGGCTCATACACTGTAAAAAAAAAAAAAAAAAAAAAAAATCATACGATCAGTGATTCAAACTTAAATCTTTGTGTCGATTCAACTTGTGAGTCAAATAACTTCAACTTAGACTTTTAAGTTATGAGAGAGAGAAGAAAGAAGAGAGGAGAAAGAGAGACAGAGTGAAAGAAGAAAAGAGAGAAAGAGTGAAAGAAGAGAAGAGTAACAGAGAAAGAGAGAGAAAAGAAAGGAGAGAGAGAAACTGAGACATAAAGAAGAAAGAGAAGAGAAGAGAGGAGAGGAAGAAGGAGAGAGTGAGAGAGAGAAAAGAGAGGAGAGAAAGGAGTAAGAGAGAAAGAGAAGAAAGGGGAAAAGAGAGAGTGAAAGAAGAGGAGAACAGGGGAGTATTAGAGAAAAAGAAAGGAGAGAGGAGAAAGAAAAAGAAAGGAGAGAGGGGGGGGAAGAGGAGAGGAAGGGTTTAAGAGAAAGAGAGAGAGAAAGAAGAAAGGGGTAGGAGAAAGAGTGAGAGAAGAGAGAGAAGAAAGGAGAGAGAAAAGAGAGAAGAGGGTAAGGGAGGAAGAGTGAGAGAGAGACGAAAGGAGAGAGGAGGAGAGAAAGGGGTAAGACAGAAAGAAAAAGAGGAGAGAGAGAGAGGGAGTGAGTGAGAGAAGAAAGGAGAGAAAGGGGTAAGACAGAGAGAGAGAAGAGAGGAGAGAAAGAGTGCACAAGAGAGGAGAGGAAAGTAGAGCAGGAGACTGAAAAACACAGAGAGAGAGAGAATTTCAAACAACTCACAAACATGAGTTTAATTGACATAAAACAGTAAGGCAGAAATTCTACTCACATTTTTAAGTTGAGCTGCCTTATTTTTTTACAGTGTACCTTTAAGATGAAAAAGTCTAACAAAATGCACTCAAAAGTTAGTATCCATCTCCAGTCTTTCCAAAAATGTATAGTTCACTTTTACCACTGCTTGTTAATTATTGATAAAAAGCTTTCTTTACATCTTTGCCACCAATTTCTGTCACCACACTGGGTCATAATTAATAGTATTTTCTTTTACTTCCAACAAACCTTCTGTATTCCTTGTGTTTAAGTCTGCCGCTGTCCTTGGTGCTGAAATCACAGACTCCAGAATCACTCCTGCACTTTCTTTCTTCTCGCGCTGTTATTGTCATATTGTCGTCATCTCCCAGCTCAGTTTCACACAAACCAAATGTTTTCAGTACATTTAACCTCACATCAGCGCATCATCATTAACTGACACGGTTGGTTTAGCGGCTTATCTCTGCGTAACATATGTGTGTAGAAATCACATTAGTGTCACGTTCTTCACAGTCTGTTTGAGCTCACTGCGGCCACGTTGACGATTGATAAAATATTTTGAATGCTAGTTTTCAATGCAATCCTCATATTAGACTTAACGGCTTGAGGTCTGAGTATTTGACCATTAGTGCAAAAGCTTTTAAATGCATCCATGTGTGTGTAAGTGTGGTGTTTGTGAGGATTGTTCAGTTTCTGGGCAGCAGAATCAGCCTGGCTACACAATGAAGCAGCCTTTCTAATATGGATTCTTGTTGATGAATAGGGTATTGATTGTGACGTCTCGACTACGAAAATATGTATAATAATAATCAGCATCTCTGTTTGTGAGAAAAAAATGGGAAATGAACAGGAAATGCTCAAAAGTAGAAGTTAGCTATTTTAAACAAGAGACTTAGATTAAATGGCAAACTGCAGTGATCTGGCAGAGAATTCATGTTAAACTGAATTCTGTCAAAGACTTTGCCAATCAATGTGTAACAAATAATGGCATGAAATGAATTTCATGTTAAGCCTTCTGCACACAACAGGAGTTTTGGCCCAATTTCAGCCCAATGTAACCTTGCGCAGCAAGATGATTCTCGCGGTATTTGTGGGTTTACAAATCCACGAGAAACCATCTTGAAAGACTCCCGCCCTATGGTTTGAGCCGAGTATTGAATCCTCGAACCAATCAGAAGGCTTCTCTACAGGAGGAGGCGGGACTTACAGATGTGAAATCAGCGAGTGCCAGGCGTCACGCTCACAGCAAAACAACAAACATGGCGACGCGGGCAGACGCAGGTAGTGTTGCAAAGGCTATTGACTGAAGCACGCGAGGGAAACGCAGATAGACCGGACCCGGAGCACACGAGAGAGACGCAGATAGACCGCCGGACCCGGAGCGCGCAGGGAAAGCGCAAATCGCCTCGAGATGGACACAACCACGGGGAGGTGAGCTGTAACAGACGCAGACGTACTGTTGCTCGCTGGAGGTGGAATATTGTTGTGAAGTGCTTCAAACTGTGTTTATATGAACACAATGATATCAGTGGATTAGTCTTCAGCATCTGGCGACGGAAGTTTGGGCGTCTCCTCTGCAATACGCAGGTAAGAAACAAAGCGGTTTGTGGGATACGTCATTTTGATTATGTCTTGTGATTAGCTAAAACACCGTAAGTGGGTGGCGCTTTGTCCAATCAGATCGACGTATTTCGAGAACTCCCCTTTCCCAACTGCTTTGACGAGACCTTCCAGATCGAATATGTAGAACTCATGCAGAGGATACATATATCGATTGGGTGAGCCAGGTTAGCCAATGTGCTTAGAGTTCTGGAGGTTGGAGAAAGGATTTTTTAGAGAATTTTTTTGTTTCTCTGTAAGTCTGGTGCATCTGTTATGACGTGGCTCAAAATGTAAAATAAAGAAAAACATACCTTTTATTAAATAAATGTAGAAATTATTTTTACAAGCATTACACACGTCATCTCCAACACATCTGCTCCTTAAATGATGTGAGAAGCACATATTTTACAAGAACATGGCCAACACTGTTTGTTTCAACTTTATCATTTCACACCCACAATGCATCAGTGTAACAGCTCCTTACTTCTAATGAGCCTCCGTTCTCTTGTGACATTTATAAACCTGCTTTAATCCACTGGTGTTTCATCATAGTTGTTGTTGTTTCACTTTTATAACCGCGCACATGAAGGAAAACATTCTACACACACACTGTTCTCCACTCGCTGCTGTGCTCCACAAGTCTGACGCTGGATGTACACAGACTGCGAGTTCGGTGCGGGTCGAGCGGGTCCCGACTTTCAATTCATTATATGAGCGTTCTCGCGGGAATCCACGTGACTCCGCGTGGCTTTGGACGAAACAGGACCGCTGTTGACAGCATCTGGTGTAACAGGCACTTTGCAAGAAACCCGAACCGTCCCGAACCGAACCCGCCTCTAAGTCTGTGTACATCCAGCGAGAGTCGACTCTGTTCTTCTGATACATGATGCAACTGTGAGACAAATAATGGTTGTGAATGTCCTTATATCTGTGGCCTGTTCTCTTGTTTTGACACAAGAATCGCAAAAGATCTTAAACTCCTCTAGTGTGCAGTTGGCTTAAGTCACCAGCCTGTTTGATGTCAGACATGCCACTTTGCCTATTCATTCACCTGCTCTTCTTTCTATTATATTCTGTAGTTTATCTCCTTCAGACTCTGGCTCCACTGACTTAAAGTTCTAATTGCATCAGATACACATCAGTCCTGGTCACATCCATGGCCTGTCCTTCCATGGAAGAAGATCTCTCCTTCACTGTGATTGCTGTTTTTCCTTGCCAAGAAGAAGGGTCTAAGGCAAGGCGGGGCAATTTTTTTTCTTCTCAAAAGCCATATTGGAACTTTGGCACGTGATGGAGGGCCAGATCGTGGTCATCAGTGTAACAAATTCTCATTAGTGTAGCACTTTTTTTATTTATTTTTTGTACATGAAAAAGTTCATTAAACTTCCAGGATTTAAATATTTTACCAACAATATCAGACTAGATCTGCTGGATTCAGTCAGTCGAACAAAACATTGGCTGAAAATACTGACTGAATCCAGAATCAGAATCAGAATCAGAAAGTATTTTATTGCCATTGTCAGTGAACAAACAGAATTCACAGACTAGGAACTTGCTGTGATGCTAATATGCAACATATAACACAGAAAACACAAATAAAGATAAAGAATCTAAAGAGTAAAAAATATCAAATATAGTAAAAAATATTTAAGATATATAAAATCAAGTATAAGGGTATTCAAAAATAGGCCAATAAAAATTAGGCAATAAAAATATACACAGTAATCAGAACAACAGTGCAATCTTCAGTGCAAGAGGTAGGATAATACTAACATAATGAATAAATGAATAAAGTGAATAAAGTGACAGGTGATGATATGACTGTTAAAGTGACAATGCAGGAGATCAACATAGTCGCAGGTTTATTGAGTGTTCATGAGTCCAACGGCAGAGGGAAAGGAACTGTTGTTGTGGCGTGAGGTTCTGGTCCGGATGGACCGTAGCCTCCTGCCTGAGGGGAGTGGCTCAAAAGTCTGTGTCCAGGGTGAGAAGGGTCAGCTGCTATCCGACCTGCACGCCCTGTGCAGCAGATCTTGTCTGATATCGTTAGTAAAATATTTACTTTTTTGGTAATTTATTGTGATAAATATTAGAGCAACAAGCAATGACCCATATTCCAGAGACAAGTCAATAAAATTCAAGTAATAGAAAGAGTAAAACTTATTTTTTAATCAATCCGAGGGCCTTATCTGCTCAGATCTGGTCTAAGTACAAGAGATGCTCTGGGACAATTATTCTTTTGTTGTTGGACAATCTGCCTTTGTATTTCTGAACAATGACTGTTTCTGATTATGCTTCTGTCGGTATTGGCCAAATGTTTAATTATTTGATTTTCTGTTAAATCAACAATCATGTGACGATAGTTGTTTGTAATTGAATTGAATGACTCCAGCTGTACATACTCCTGCTCTTCGTGGCGTCGGTGTGTTTGTTGTTGCACTGTGATGTGAGTGTGTAATGTTATGTTTGTGTTGTTCTGTGATGTGAGTGTGATGTGTTTCATGTCTGCAGGTCATGTCTGTGTGAGCTCATGCAGCTCTAAACACCAGCACTCACACATGTGTCCTTCTCTCTCTGCACGGCTCAAACACACAGACTGAACAGACTGACATGAGCCTCCAGACTTGCACCAACGAAGAGAAAATATTTGTACATAGTTACTCACAACACCATCTGCTTTGGTACCAT
The DNA here is from genome assembly GCA_038363315.1 of Mugilogobius chulae. Classification (NCBI taxonomy): domain Eukaryota; kingdom Metazoa; phylum Chordata; class Actinopteri; order Gobiiformes; family Gobiidae; genus Mugilogobius; species Mugilogobius chulae. The sequence goes on from CM076408.1 coordinate 38,800,872, forward strand.
GACTTTATATAGAAGTTGTAGTAAAGAACAAGACTCTGACTGACTCTTTTATACATTTTACACAGAGAAGCAACTTTCATTCATATATTTATTAACTTTTATTGAACTAGTGCAAAATTTAGTTGTGTAAGTTATTGGACAGAAATAATGATTTATCTTAGAACTGTTGTGCAAAACAAAACATGTTGCTTCCTTGGAGGTCAAACCTAGGACTCATTGGAGATGTTTTCTCCAAATTTTGTGTGTTCCAGTGGCTAAGTCGGATTTCTTTTACAGTAATTTAACAATCAAGTGATAAATAGCTTGGAAATTGCCCAAATCAGCAAAAGTATAGATGTCTTTGAGTCGATCGCAAAAGGGTGACTTTGTTCTTTTTTTTTTTTACATTAGCTTTTGAAGCTGTTACCAAAGTCACTGTTTTGTAAGTCTCAAGTCTTGCCTCAAGTTCAAGTCCAATCCCAAATCAGGGCCCCACAAGTCCAAGTCCTCTGCTTTTAGTTTGAAGTCTTTTCCAGTCTTTAAATCAAAATGCCAAATATATGATCTATGTATATACGATCCCATTTAAAACAACCCTTGTCACAAAAAAGAAATGAGGAGGGACATGTTTCAGTTTTTAAATATACAAATAACCTTTGGGGAGAGACGTGTTCAAGTCCAATCAAATCCCAAGTCTTAGTCTATTTTATCGAGTCAGGTCTACAACGGCAGTCATCAAAATAGAGACTCAAGTCATGACTTGTAAGTTCACACCTCTGGCTGTTAGCAACGTTAGCATGGCAGCGCATAACAGCAGGTTTGAGCGACGCAGGATCAGAGTCACAGAGGCGAGTGAACTGTGGAGAGAAACTAAAGAAAAAATAACTCAATTACAATCACTTATGAAGCTGTCGGTGTTTTATTTTTTTCAAAACGCAGGCCGCTGCCATGTTTAATTTTCTACCTCGGACTTTGAAAGTATCTGAGTAGGAATTCCGAGTTGGAGAGCTGTTCCAGTGGGAATTTATAAGTCGGAACTGGGAAGATTCGAGCTCTATTTTCACATCGTGGTTGTAGAATTGTTGTTGCTTTCAAAGTAACAATGCTCTGCCCTGAACAGGATCACCATAGAGCCTCCACTAGCAGATAAAGGTTTGAACTCTAGAGCTTAATAATCACTCAGATAAACTTCATAAAGTCATGACTGATGTCACTGTAACTGTTTTAAGATTTATAATTCTTCATGTCATGTAGTGACAGAAATCATAATTCTTTGATTGCAGAAAACTGAGGTTTACGTGACTTTATTGAACTAACTACAGTCAATATTAGCTGCAGGGGTGTCCAAACTTTTATCACAGTAGGTCACATTTTGAAACCTTTATTTTGCATTTGACTTATTATTTCTTTTAACAAGACAGTAAACACTAATTTTAAGTTTCAAAGGCATCCAAATGTTTATCATTTTGACTATGATAGAAGAATTGCTCAAATTTTACATTAAAAACAGTGCTTTTTGTAATTTGAGTCAATCTAACATTAAGTCTGAGAATCAAAAAAATAATAAAATTGGTCTAAGAGCCGCAGTTTGGACATGCCTGCTTTAGAGAGAGCATTGCTATCATTCATTGTTAGCTTTACTATGATGGCAAAAGCACTTGTAAACTCATCCCAGTGAATAGTTGTGATGCATTTGGAAAATGATGAATATCTTTGGACTGCTGAATTTATTATGGCTTTTCATGTTTAAAACTGCAAAATGTGTGAATCAGTGGTTTTATGTCTCCAGCTGTTTTATGCACTTTAAACTACTGGACATTAAACCTTTCAGATCTCCTGGTGTAAAACATTGAGCTTATTACAGTTTCTCAGGGCCTCGGCCTCATTAAAGTTGCATTAAAAACTGCTGATCCAGCTGCAGCTCGGTGAATCTCTGATGTGGACTTGGGTGTTTGGCATTCATGGACTGTGGAGCTGTGGACCTGCTCATGCTGCTCAATTCCCCCAGACGCAGAGGCCGAGGCTGGGATGAAATGAGCAGGAACCTCCCTCAGTGAGTTGGAGCTCCCCGGAGAAGGAATGTTTTAGTATTATTATCAAATCAAATAAGTTTATGTTTGTATGGTCCAAAATCAAACATGAATGGTTGAAAATAAAACATTCATCGGTCAAAACCAAACAGTAATACAGAAAGTAAAAAACAGTGATTGTTTAACCATGTTAAAGCAGATCAAGAAGCAAAAGAATAATTGTCCCAGAGCTTCTACTGTCCTTCAACCCTCCTCCACATGGAAAACCTCAAAAAAAAAAAAAAAAAAAAAAACTGACTGACTCTCATCTAATCTCAGATGTAGAGTTTAAGTTTGTAGAGCCAGAGTCCATTAGCAGAGGGAAGCGACTCATCTAGCAGGACCAGGACAGACTTAATTAAAGAACACTTAAAGTGCATACGACAGGTTTGACCACGTTTTTCAGCAAAACATAGTGAACAGGATTATATTTAAGAATTGACTAAGCCTGTTGCTCTTCACAATGTTGGGCTGTTTTGATAAAGGCTTTGTGCACAGATCGTCAGCTGGCTTGTTTAAGTTCAAAATAGCAAACTTCTGTACTTATGAGCATTTCCTGTTCAGTTCATTTCTATGAGGTTTTCACTACATCAGTCTAAAATGAACAAATACTGAGAGGATCAGACAGTGAACAGTGAGTGTTAAGTTTCAACAAGCCAACTGACAGTTTGTGCACAGAGTATTGTTTTTGTCTAATTCCACAACTGTTACCTAGCAACCAAAACTCCAAAAGCCATATAAACGGCACGTTATGATTTAACAAATTATATGATCTGTAGCTTTATTAAATTATTTTTTAAACTCCTGGAAACTGCGTCAGTTGTCTGGAAGTTGCATTTTGATGCTTTTTGATGACGTGTGAAGGCATTTTGTTTTAGAGCTCAAATGACTTCATGTCATTTTCAACTTTCATTTGTCATTTTCTTTGTAATTGGCAACTTAATTGCTGCAAAACTCTGATAAATATTTGCTACAAGGACTAACAGAGCAAACTAAGTCAAAATGAGGAAAATATCATATGAGCCAAAGTAGATTGAAGACCATGACGTTATTTGCTAATATCACATCATTCATACTACTGTATTCACTTTCTCAGTCAAATAGTTCATTATTATTCAAGATTGACTCCCAACTTCTTAAACAAAGCCATCATTTTGACTTTTCACTCAAAAATCTCCACAAAATTCTTTTACGTTTTAATCTAAAGGCAAAAGTTTTAACGTGCTCTTCTTATTATTATTATTCCTATTTGCTGGTCTACAGATACATTTATATCGTTATGGCTTCAAAACAGAACAAACATAAGACAAAAGACTATTTTATCACTTTGTAGGTTGGTTACATTTTGTGTTTCCGAGTCGCTAATGTCCACAGTTGTTATTTTGAGTGTTGTGACTGAAAAATATTAAGAATCCATGTCAGAATTTATATTATTTCACTCTTGAAAGCTGTTTTCTGTTCATTTTACTTGTGTTTGATGTTTCTCTCAGTCTGACAATGCAATTTTTCCATAATTGCGCCGCCTTTTTACAGTTTGATCTGTGTTCAAAAGCGATGCAGCTATTCAAACCTCACAGCAATTTATGACGATGTACGCTCATTAAATCACAAAATCATCATGTTCTCATTGTTTGCCTGCATTTTCGCTGATTAGATCGTCCCCATTTCCTCAGTATTTTTGCACACAGATGTTGTTGCCCTGCTGTGTCACTCTCTCCTCGTGATTATACATATTTAACACTCTTTACTTTTTGCCCGGGAACAATGACAAAGCTGTTTTTCTCGCTCACATCTTTTAACACGTCGCCAAATACTTACTTTTGATTTTGTTTCTGATTTGCTGATTCATTCTGCTGCATAATTTCCATGTTTTTTTCATCTGTGTTGTTCCTTTAGAGACTCGGTTACCTGACAGATGTTTCCATAGTAACCCTCTCTCTCTCTCTCTCTCTCTCTCTCTCTCTCTTTCTCTTTGTTCCTGCTCCAAAAGCTTCAAAATACAGCATTGATTAAACTTTTTCATTACAAAACCTTGGCAATGTGGTGAGTTTCCATAATGTAAATGATTTCATACATATTTCCATGATATTTAACAATTTGCGACAATATTTGAGTTCTAATTAGAGGGAAAAACATCATAACAATGCTTAGGGTTGTGATTTATTAGTAGCACAAACTGAATTCCTGCATAATAAAATATATAATCTGGGCGCCATGTTCGAGAAGGCTATTTCTGCAGACCCAGAGCTGCAAATTATCAAAAAGTCAAGATTCTGCCCACAATTGCCCTTCTTCTCTCCGAAGAACCACTCAGACACTTTGTGGGACATTAATACTGTAATTTCCTCACCTGAATATGCGCCGTACCAACTAGATTTAACCTACTATCATTCCGGCGTCCCTCTGGAGGGACATCCCATTTTTTCTTGAATTCCTTTTTCTTCAAAACCATATTTAAAAACTGAAAGCACATGGAAATGTTAACGGTAAAAAGACCATTGTGTCCCTCTTATTTAGAGTCAAATCAGCCTCTGAGATGAATCAGACTCAGTTTCTACTGTAAACTTACAAACAAACAAAAATTCCCCAAAAATCAAAAAAAGATTTAATTCGACTTTTGTTTTGGCTTCACCTCAGGTTTTCTTTTGAGTAATTTCAGGTCCCTAAAGTTAATTTTTACTTCCATTATCTTTAGCGTTTGCAGATCAGCGGTCCAAACCCAAGTTTTAGCTATCAGCCTAAAGTCCTTATGTACAAAAAAAATTGACAAAAAATGGATTCTGTTTTTTTTTGAGAGGAGAAAGTTCTCACTACAGAACTACAGGATTTCAGCTTTACAAAGACTCCAGTCATTAGCTTGAGCTCCAATGGACTCAGAAACAGTTCTAGTTTGAATTTTAGACGATTTTAGTCAGACGTGATGGGAAAATAGGCCGGAATGATAAGAAAACTGATAAAGTACATCTATAGGCTGTTAATAGTAAGTCTATGGGAATCTACTATTTTGCTGCATCTTTGTATGAGCTGCAGAGTTCAAAGTTTTAGAAAAAAGTAGCTGCTTTTAGTATAGAAATTATTAAAGTAAGTGAAGTGCACCCCACTGAGAGATTGTTAAATTGTCAAATCCAAACTATGACATGTAACTATGGCCAAGACAAGCAACACAAGATACTTATCTGCATTTTTACTTGGGATGCACCAATTCAGCTTATTCAGTTCCAATACCAATCCCGATATTTTGGCTTTAACTATTGCCGATATCAACCAAGTATAAGGACTGAAATAGCTTTTTCTCTGATAAAAACATAATAAATCTGGTCATTTATACAAGTCACAACTTAACCACTTCATCTGAATAAAATGTTATATTATGAGACATTCTGGATCAACACCAGTCTGTAAATTAGTCTCACTCAAAAGCCTTAGTAAGAGGCATTAACTTCTCAGTGCATAACAAGACTGGAGGCGTCAGAATAAAGCAGGTGGAGAGAGCTGTGTGGGCGTCAAGACACAAAAACACATGTGCAGAGATTTTAGCAGACAGTTTGAGCGTTTGTATCCATGTCAAACTTACAGGATGTTTTTTTTTCAGATCTCATTCTTAATTGCGTTTCCTGACTCGTCTGTACCTGACACTAATCTTGTATTGTCCAGGGACCCGTGAGTAAACAGCAGAGTCCCTGAAGCTTCTCCTTCCACGTGCACTCAGTGATTTCTCTTCTCCAGGGAGCGACCTCGTCTCGTTCACTGATTGAATTTCATCTGATCTTTAGTTTTGCCTCAGACACAAAAGAAATGAGCGAATGAGGAATGACGAATGAGTGAGACCTTTGTAATTTCTTTGTCTTTTCACCTTATTTCACTCCATCCACTTTTTTGTTTAAGTTTAGCTGCAGTTTGCCACAATCAAACATCAAACGTAATCATGACAAACAGTACATATTCACAGATTGTACCTTGTGTGAAAGCTTAGTACAAATCTGGTACAAGCTTCTCTGTGCTTACTGTAGTTGCACATTGTTCTAATAAAGCTTCACCTTAACGTGTTAGCTAACAAACCTAAATAAAAAGTGTGTTGTCATGAAAAGTGGGTGGTGTATGATTTTATTTGATTAGATTTTTTGGCCTCAATTTAACATAAAGGCACTCTTTTTAAAATTAACTATTGACCATCTTCCACTTCCTGTTTTTTTTAAATATATAGAAACCATAGAGATGAAACCACACTGAATGCCCACCCTGTCACTCACATATTTCGTCCTGATATGAATGTTTTGCAAATATTTTCTTGATTTTTGTTTGTTTGTTTGTTTTCACTCATACTAATTATAGAATTACCTTCTACCTATGTCAGCTGAATTTTCCTTAAATGTAATTGAAATTGTATGTAATAAAGTGTACAAAGGCAGACCATCCATTCATAAACACACCAAAAAGCTATTATTTTAATGCCCCCCTTGGGTTTATTACAAGAGCAATGTAAAATGTCATTATAAATTTGTTGTTTGACATTTTTAATTGCTTTATTTATAGATATCAAATGACTTGCTTATGTCAGGGCAGCCCGATCTCACAAGAAAGCGTACATATACCACGACATAACGCAACATGTAAATTGCGTATGATTAGCACGAGTTTACGGCTCGTTTGCGTAATTATAGTACACGTGACAGTCCCCATTCATTTCAATGGTGGTTGTTAAGATGTGTTCTTATTAATGAAAATTAACAAAATCCTACATCTAATCTTAACCTGCCCCAAGCCCCAGACCTAATCTTACCCATTTTAGTAACTTTATGCCTGAACTTACCCGTTTCACCTGAAGAAAACGTCCCCACGTGGCTGCAACCAAAACTCGGCTTTTACGCTGCGAAATCTTGTGTCATTTTTACGCTTTTTCATATCGTGCTAAATGTACGGCGTAACATAAGTACTAAAAACAGGACTGATATCGTGCTAAAAATACGCTATTTTTGTGTTGTGCTAAATGTACGCCTTCTTGTGAGACTGTGTTGGTCAGGGACAGGAAAAGGCACCAAATACTGTCACCTGTTTAATAATAACATGACTATACATTTCTTTTTCCAAAAGTATTTCTTGTCTTCTGCCGTGACTTAATTTAATCTAACTATGAAAAAATTTAGAATGATATTACATCTGCAACCCAGCATTTGGATTTACATAACTTCATGTTGAAAAGAGCAATTGGACAAAGTCTATAACTTGTAATGTTGTGTTCACAATCTGTATATTATTGTCCTGTAAATCTCATTTTACTTCTTCTAGCACTGACTCAGTTTTACGCTGGAAAATGTGCATAATTGATCAAATATTAATAATGGCGTAGACTTGCAAGTCGTAAATTAGACTTGAGTCACTGATTTAATGACTTGAGACTGTGAAATGGTCTAGAACTTGAGACTTGACTTGAAGCTCTGTAACATGAGACACTCGATGATGCTCCTCAAAAATATATATTGTGTTAATTACATTGACAAACTACAACATGTCCCTTCTCAATGGATTTATAAAAAATAACCATTTAGAAATACAAGATTTAATTTGGAATAAAGTCTTGAAATTACTTGAAACTAAAATAGAGGACTTGGACTCGACTAGAACTTTTTGTGCACTGACTTGAACTGGTCTCTCTTTGACTTGGACTTGTCTCTCTTTGACTTGGACTTGTCTCTCTTTGACTTGGACTTGTCTCTCTTTGACTTGGGACTTGACTTGGACTTGTCTCTCTTTGACTTGGACTTGTCTCTCTTTGACTTGGACTTGTCCCTCTTTGACTTGGGACTTGTCTCTCTTTGACTCGGACTTGTCCCTCTTTGACTTGGACTTGTCTCTCTTTGACTTGGGACTTGTCTCTCTTTGACTTGGGACTTGTCTCTCTTTGACTTGGGACTTGTCTCTCTTTGACTTGGACTTGTCTCTCTTTGACCTGGACTTGACTTGGACTTGTCTCTCTTTGACTTGGACTTAACTCTCTTTGACTTGGGACTTGACTTGGACTTGTCTCTCTTTGACTTGGACTTGACTTGGACTTGACTCTCTTGACTTGGACTTGTCTTTCTTTGACTTGAGACTTGACTTGGACTTGACTCTCTTTGACTTGGACTTGTCTCTCTTTAACTTGGACTTGTCTCTCTTTGACTTGGACTTGTCTCTCTTTGACTTGGACTTGTCTCTCTTTGACTTGGACTTGTCTCTCTTTGACTTGTCTCTCTTTGAGTTGGACTGTCTCTCTTTGACTTGGGACTTGTCTCTCTTTACTTGGACTTGTCTCTCTTTGACTTGGACTTGTCTCTCTTTGACTTGGACTTGTCTCTCTTTGACTTGGACTTGACTTGGACTTGACTCTCTTTGACTTGGACTTGTCTCTCTTTGACTCGAGACTTGACTTGGACTTGAGGCCAAAGTGTTGAATTAAAAAATACTGACCTGATCCCACTTCTTATCTATCAAAATATGTTAAATTTGGTGACATCAGAAGCTTGTCCTGTGTCAGCTTCAACATTAACCTCACACAATAATATATTTAAAAGTATATTTCTGAGTATTTACATTCACATCCACAGCGCTGAACAGAAATCTGTCAGGTACAGTGACTCATTCCCTGTCAGAAACAGAAAAAGTGCAAATATAATTCAGTTTTTGGAGGTCGGGGACAGAAAGAACCAGAACTGTCAGAATGAATGGTGTGAGCTGGAGCGGTGAAAGCAGCAGAGACCGAAACCAGGCCAGGCTCCAATTATGATCCAGGACACAATCGATCTGAAAGAGCTGCTGCACTAACGGCCCAAAGCGTCAAAGCTCACACTGGACTGGACTGTCAGACCAGGAGATTACACACTAACATCACTGCTCTTATGTGTTTGTCTTGCTCTGCTTTTTGTGTTTGACCATAGCACATGAAATATAGTAATTCTGAAAGTAATTTTGTGTTTTGCTGTAATGTTCAGGCTAATGAGTACATCTGAATATAACCCACACCAACTAGAGATGGCAAGTATTTTTACTCAAGTACTGTATATAAGCATCTACAAGTATGTGTACTTCACTTGAGTATTACAAAATCTGATGACATTTCACTTCTTACATTTTTAAAAAAGTATCTGTACTAAGTTACTTTGTAAGCCCATAAACTGTTTTGTTCCTTTAAATACCAGTGCAAACCTGCTGCTGTTGGGTATCAGAGCTTTGTGAACAAATTAACTGAAAAACTTTTAAATTTCTATCAATTAGAATTAATTTACTGTAAAGTCCATCTTTCACTCTACAACAGGGATGTCAAACTCAAATGGAGCTTGGGCCGAAATAAGCAAAGTCTGAATTGGTCAATGGTCACATTTTAAAATACAGGACTCACTATGTTATATATAATAGGCTTAATGTGCCTATTATTTTTAATAGGCATATTAAGCTAGGTAAAGCATGTAGAATATATTCTAATATGTCCTCATCCAGTGTTTTAATTTTTCATTCATTCATTTTCTACCGCTTAATCCCGTTAGGGGTCGCGGGTGACTGGAGCCTATCCCAGTAACTTTGGGCCTTAGGCGGGGGAACACTCTGGACAGTGGCCAACTCGTCGCAGGGTTAGACAGACAACCATTCACTCTCAGGGAAATTTACAGTGATGCCCAATTAACCTAAACATGCATGTTTTTGGAGGTGGGAGGAAACCGGAGTACCCGGAGAAAACCCACGGTGACACGGGGAGAACATGCAAACTCCACCCAGAGAGATCGTGAGATGTTGAAATGGTCCGACCCGGGAGTCAAACCCACGACCTCCTTATTGGGAAGCCAGAGCTCTAACCACTCTGCTACCGCGCACTACAAATTTTTACATCACACAAATGTGGTAAAGTAAATAAAAGTGGGTAACCAGGGTCCTACTGTTCTGCCCTGGAACATTTGGACAAATTGTAAGTAATTTGCTGTATTCTGGTGCATTTTATGTTTTTATAATCACATCTCCACGATGTTTCTGATTGGTGGGCCCCATATCAAGTATGTATCAAGTACACTTTAACTGCAAAAGTTATTCTCTTGTCTCAGTTCAAACTAGTAGAAAACTTGAAATGTGTCAGTTTTTTCCCACTTATTTTAAGAGATTTGAGCTTGAATTAAATTTGTCACTGAGTGAGTAAAATGTCTTATGTCATGAGCAAACAATTTGGCTTGCAAAAAGAACAAATGTATTTATAGAGGTTATGCACTGACATCATTTTGCTTAGCAACATTTAGAATGAGTGGCATTTCTTCAATGTATTTCTTTGTTGTCGTGGCAACGGCTTGTTAGCTGCAAGTTTGTCTGCTAAAACAGTTGATGATTTAGGACATTTTAACTACAACAAACGGACTCAAAAACATCTTTTTTAAGAAGAAAAGGTAATAACTTCAACTGTGTGTGATTTCAATGTCTGATAGATGTGAGAAGCTAAAGTTTATCTTCTTTGCTACAACTGTTGACTTGATTTTCTCTGTTTACATGTCAGTTACAAACCCAGTGCTTAGTAGACGTGTGGTGGGTTGAATTTGTTATCAAACTGTAGTTTATTTTTCCTGTTTTAGCTGTTTATTGAACTCTTACAAGAGAAAATGTCCTTTCTCTCCATTGACTCTCATGCATCCTTGCCACTCAGCATGAACATTTAGAATGCTGTGAGGTCACCTGCATAACCTCTATTGAAACAAGGCAAATAATTTATGACCATTGAGTTAACTATCTTAACCAGAACAAAACACCAAAGACAGACAGACAGACAGACATACCTTTATTGTCCCCAAGGGGAATTCGTTTCCACATACTCTGTCAGTATACAGACAAACATTACAACATCAACACACTAAGACAGACAGCACACAACAAACAGAGTTACAGACTGTTGAGAGCAGCACCTGCTTCCACCTGAGTGAAATAAAGATTAAATTCTAGGTTTTAGAACATTTTGTTCAATCTACAGATACATATTTTGCAGTATTTTACAGTAAATTAATTATAATTCATTCGACTTTTATCATGCAATCATTTTTGGAAATGTTACGGTTTTGGCGATTTTCACTTGTTAACTTTACAAAGTTCCGATACACGGCAGCACAGCAGATCTGCAGTGGGTTTAAGAGGAAAGAAGTAACTAATTTAAAAAAAAAAAACAAAGTACAGATATTTCTTGAGTCCCCAGTTTGTGATACTCAAATAAAGTACAGATACTCAAATATACTACAGTACTTGAGTAAAAATACTCAGTTACTTGCCATCTCTGCAAACAGATGATTTCATTTACCTTCATCCAGAATAAGTTCCATAAAGCAGCTTTAATTAGTCTGGCTCTGGGTGGATAAGTCTGCAGACAAGAGTTGTTTTCATTATTCAATACACTTTGTTGTGACTGTTATATTTAGCTGCATTACATAAAGTCGAGTCTCCTTTTATAAACCCCACACTTCACTTTCTCTCTTGTGTCTGAGCTGCGACATGTGTGAACAGGACTCACACGGGCTCGTCTCTGTCGGCGCTGGATCAGTAAAGCAGCTGAACCTCGCTCTAAACTCGTGGGTCTGTTTGAGTTCAGAACTGTGGACTAATTGTCTAATCTGGCCCAGCAGGTGCAGCGAACAGAAATAACACCGGCACCGCCCATAGACTGTGCTGCTATAACAGACTTATCACATTGTTTCCATGACTGTGAAAGCTCCTGTCATATGTTCTGTCAGTCAAGTCATTGTCTGGGACCATGTTAACTCTGTCATCTCTTTATTAACCTAATGTTATGTTTTCAGTAACTATTAGGGCCGGATTTATCAAGCCAGGTGCAAAATTGTGGGTGCAAACTGAATAAAAATCCTGTTATTTGCGAGCTATTTATGCAAACTTTAATATTGAAAGATGTACATATAACATACAACACAAAACAGATATGCAACACCTCAAATTCTGCATCTTTAGCGTCGGTCTGTGTGAAAGAAAAATGTCAGCTACTCCAAGTGTTTGCTCCCCCCTAACTTGTTTTGCACATGAGCAAATGCTTGATAAATCTGTCCCACAGAGTCTTTAAAATGTTCTTGTTTCGGTTGTTGGAACATTTGTGTTCTTTTGAGGTGGTTTATGGTTTTGTTGGACAATAAAGATATAATTCAGGGCTTTTAAACATGAGGCCCAGGGGCTCGATCAGGCCCTCCAACCAATTAAAGTGTCCATGACAGGTTGATCTACTCATTTTACAAAGACGTAGTTAAGATAATTATATTTAAGGTTTGATTAAAACATTTTCAAATTTCATTACAATTTTTGGCCATTTTTAGCAATAAAAATGTACTTCCTGTTTATAAATGATGACATCACGCTAGGTAGTTGCCTGGCGACCATGTAATAAATTGGGCAAAAACTCAAATGTAAGTTTATTTTTTTTTACTTGAGTCATAAAAATACACGAGAACTCACTTTTTGTTAAATGTGTATTTACAGGGCCATAAAAATCTGTTTTTTTTGTGAGAAAATTGAAAATGTCTTCATCTCCCTGGTATGATGTCATCAGTTTAGAACTCTTCTCTACTTTTTCAACATATTTTCACATTTTTCTCCACAAACTTTTTCTTGAAAACTATAATTTATAATTACAACAGGTATGAATCTTCCAAACTAAATACAATTTTAAAAACGTAAAACCTGTCATACGCACTTTAAATGTGGCCCACAACCCATCTTCCAAACATTATAGAAATACAGTCTTTGTTGTCCTGTTTTAAATTATTTTCCTATGTGTAACCGTTTAATTATACATACAGTGTTATATTTATTTTCGACCACTTAATCCCGTTAGAGGTCGCGGGTGACTGGAGCCTATCCCAGTGACTTTGGGCCTTAGGCGGGGAACACCCTGGACAGTGGCCAACTTGTCACAGGGTTAGACAGACAAACATTCACTCTCTCTTCATTCACTAAGAGAACTAAGTCGAACCCACGATCTCTTTATTGGGAAGTCAGAGCACTAACCACTCTGCTATTGTGCTCCCTATAGTGTTATAATTACACAAAATTGTCTCTGTTGCTGTTTATTCTACATACCTGGCATCCAGTCACTGCTACGTTTCTTCTTCATGTGTCGTAACTTCCTCTTCCCTTTTGTGTTATTTTGTGATGGCATCCCATGTTTTAAGTGCATTTTAGTCATTATTTCACCTTTATTTTGGTCGTTGAACAAACTATACTTGTATTTAAGTCAATATTAAGCCTTTGAGTTGTTCAGATTTTTTTATTCATTGACGCTGTCATTGTCTCTTCTTTGTAGTTTGGGCCAACTGTAGCAGTACATGTTGTCTCTGTTCACTTTTATAGAAATCCAGATTAAATAGAGACATCCTCCAAGAGTTCGGCTGTGTTCTGGGATTCACTCCTGCACCAACAATCATAAACCAGAAAACACAACACAGAAATAAATACACCTATCACATATGTCTTTTGTATTTGCTTTTTTTTTTTTTTTTTTTTTGTTTTGGCGAAATTGAGTATAGTTGTTAAAACAAATAGGCCTATTATTAATGTTTTGTTCACACCTATAAAAATAGTGGCTCGTAAAGATTACGTTCCAAGCGTAAAGCCATAAAATGAACTCGTCTGAATGTCTCACTGTATTGATTTTGAATATTTGTTTCATTTAGAGACATACATGTAGTTTATCTATGGTTTACCATTTTAGACCTTATTTAGCCTCGTTTTAAGCCATTTTGAGCTTCAATGGAGGCCTAATATATTCTGAGTTTTGATCTCACGAAGAGCCAAATATTATATCAGGTGTTACTTGATGTGAAAGACAACTACTGCAGTAATTTAAGATCTTCCACTTTTAATCAATTTCAATACAGCCTTCAGAGAAACAGTTTAAGCTTGAAACTTTAAACTTTCATGTAGAAAATAATAATTAATGGTGGGGTAACTTTTGTAAACTTTGTGCTTTCCACTAATATGATAAATACAGCACTTTGTGAAAAAATGAGACCACAGTGTACTGTCTGAACTGAATAATAAAGAATATTAGTTCTAATAAGGAGCCAAATGCAGCACTCTGATTGGCTGAGCTTGGGGTGGTCACTCCAGTTTCATTTTATTGTTTGTTAAGAGACATTTATAAGCTATAACTGCATCCAAATGAATACAAGTTGATATTAACCATGTGTCGAAAGATTTATGAGAGGAAGTTGTCAGATTTAGAACCTAAATTGTGTTTGCGGTGTAAAAATCAGCTACCCCATCTTTAAATGTCTCTATTTGTTTGCATTCCGCGGAGGTAGCTCGGGATCCCTGCGCGCTGCTGCGGCGGGCGACCTGCTCACGGCGCGGAGGGATACAACATCCTGACAGCAGCAGCACGGCCGGGACTCGCTGCACCGGCTCCAGCCTCACTCAGTCCGCGCGCGCACTGCTGCTCCATCTCTGCACAAACCAGGCCCTTTTTTCTGTTTTAACACACCCGGGACCGCTTTGCTTCTGCATTTTATCATACCTGCCTTGCCACATTACCGTAGGTCCTCTCTCGTCACACGTACAACAATTTTAGCTGTTAAACCGTTGCTGTAGGCGGCTAACTGATTTTTTTCTTCTTCACCAGAGCTATATCCATCAACGGAGAAGAGGGTTTTCCTAATTTTTCTGTCACATCTGCCAGATTTAACGCCAGATCTGGTTGAAACATCGCACACAGCAGTTTATCTTGTGAGGAGAGCCGACTGACAGCGCCAAAATGGGGGTAAGACTGCATTTTATTCACATTCATGCACTTAACCGCTCCAAATCTAGCAAAATCCAGATGTGTACAGGTTAAACACGCTTTCACACGTTTGATTTGTGCCTTTCTGAATCTTAAATTTGAGTTTAAGAATCATTAGAGACGGATTTCAGAATGACATTGAACACAAAATGCAGGACTTCTATGCTAGCAACTGTTAACATGTCAGTTAAGCTAACGTTCGCGCGACATTTGTCATTTTTGAGACATTTTTAAAGCATTTATTGCAGTATATTATCAGCTCACAACAAAAGCAAGCATCGTAAATACGTTTTATTACATCGTAAGCTCCGTTTGAAGCCTGTTGGAGCGGATAAGCTGCTGGAGGATGCTGTCATTTCTGCAGAGGGGCAGGTTTGCGTGAGTCAGTCCACCGCCGCAGAGAGAGAGAAGAGACGACGCACGGGGCACGTTTTTGAGCACATTCACACCCAAAAAACGACTCACGAAGACAAACAATCACTCAAATATCACTGACATGCTCTAGCGGTAACATTTGAGCTGAAATAATCTCATAATCTGGCATTTTATGACATAAATCTTGCGTAAAATGATAAAAACCTGGCGCACGAGACAATTTCAATTAAATATAAACAGCTATTTAGACGTTTAACGGTTTTCAAACGTCTCACAGTTTTGAAATCATGTCGCAAAATAAGTTTAATCAACTGTCAAGCATTTCTGGCATTGTATAATGAAGTTAAATTGCGTTTATGTAAAGGAAAATCACGCATAAAGTCTGCATATTACGTTTTTTCTTGTTTGTAGGTGACATTTTGAGGACTTTTACCCTTTAAAACGAACAGTATTTAGTTTTAAACCGTCACCATGGCAACGGTATTCATTGCTCATCATTCTAGATTAGAAAAACGTGGATAGAAAGAGTTATGAAACTGACTCTGGTGTTGCAGTAGTGAACACTTTGTACAATTTTAGCTCAGATTTACGTGATAATAATGTCATTTCTCAGAGTATACGGTCTGATAATTCCAAAAAAAATGCCAGTAGTTTGACGGTAAAGATGAGATAGGTGCGTAAAGATCAGCCGGACACGTTTTGGATCGTGGGAAGACCGTGTCATTCACGCGTGGAGTGGATGTAAAGTGCAAAAGAGACTGCGTCGTAGCAAGTCTGACTGCAGTAAATTCTCCTTAGCACTGGACACACCGCTGTCTGCAGCCGCTGTTTTAGCACCTGTTGGGAGAATATAAACCATAAAAAGACTATACTTTGACTTTGGGTTGTTTAGATTTGCAAAAAAGTATAAATTATTGTAAGCTAGTAATTTTTCTCTTGCATTACTTGGATCAGAACATACACTGAAAGGGTGTGCAGGCAATATGTGTTCAAAAATGTACAAAAAAGGCAATAAAACGACTTTCTTCTTGCATGCATCAGGTCATAAAGGACATGCTGTACTGGACGTTTGATTGAGATTAGATTTTTGATGTAATTTTTATTCAAAAGGCTTTGCACATTAGAGACTAGTTTTCTAAATGTCATTGGCTTACTATGCAGTGCTGGTTTATGAAATATTCTGCATTCAGCTGTGGTTAACCAGAATAAAGTATTAATTTGCACCTTTTTATTTTGTTGTTAGAATCTAAAAAGTGCGTAGAGGATATTTGCTTAGGAAATAGTCCAAAACAGATCCCATTGTTGCAACAAAATGAAATGGCTTTACCAGTCCATCATCCCATTTTCTTGTTGAACGCATCAGGTCATAAAGGACATGCTGTTCTGGACACTTGATTGAGTTTTGATGTCATTTCTATTCAAATGTAGTCGAAAAGGCTTTGCACATGAGGGACTGGTTTGAAGATAGAATTACTTAGCATCTTTATTCATGAATCTAAACGTGTAAGAATAATTTGTGTGGAAATGAGTCCAAAACAGACCCCATTGTCACAACAAAACGGCTTTACCGGTCCATCATCCCATTTTCTTGTTGAATGCTTCAGGTTCACGAAGGACATCCTGTTCTGGACACTAATTTAGCCCCCCCGTCGTGATGTAATTCCCCTCCAAATGTCTAACGGAAGGCTTTGGTATGGTAATGTTATTAATTTTACATGCAGCAGCTAGTTTGCGGGCTAAAACTGTGCAGCGGATACTAGCATGCTAAGAGTAAAAGCTCCATTTGTGATGTCACGGACTGGGATTATGATGGGGGAGTCTCCTGGTCGGCTGCTTGCCCTGGTTTGATGGGCAAGAGGAGGAGGAGGAGGGGGAGGCGGCTGGGGGTTGGTAAAGTGTGCGATGTTGTCCACTGATGCAGCCGCAGGGGAAACCAGACCCTGCTCAGCTCTGGAGGGACACAGACAAGGCGGGAGAGAGAGGAGAGAGTGGAAATCCCGTGTCCAGCCTGAGGGAGGACGAAAGGGGAGGACGCGGGGGTGGGGAGTGGACGGGACACTGCCGGGCGGGATTGATCCGGTACAATCGATCAGTGGGATGGCGTTACACGGGACAGTTTGTGTGGACACATGGAAAAGCCTAGAAACAACACCATATTTAGTCTTTGGCGTAACTTCAGTGACCTTTGATGTAATTGTAATGGGGTTTTTAGCTATCGTAACTATTAACTAGACTATTCAGACACTGAAATACATGCAAACAAACATTTTATAGCAAAAGAAAGAGGCATTACTAAATCAGAATGTAAAGAAAGAATGATTTTAGAATTATGATTTCTCTAGAAGTCTACTTAAATTCAGTTTTCATTTGCTTGATAATAAAGTCATACAAAATAGAAGTTGTTATGTACTTGTCGCCAGCTAAACTAGCCATTGTTTGAAGTCGTACACAGTTACAAAGTTATCCCAGATGCCCTCCCAGATCAATACAGTATTAAAGAACAAATATGATGCGTTCTTCTTGTTTTTTACACATACTCTTGTTTTAGAGCGCAGTACTTTTACTTTGGCATCATGTGCTTTAGTAAATTGTAATAAAGCACACGACAGTCAAGTGTTTAGCAGAGTCGTGTACATGTGCTATAGGAAAAAAAAGCCTTTATCAAAACTGCTATGAAATATCTAGCAAGGATATTTTACGACATTAAATCCTGCAATACTCAATGTGGTGGTGCTGTTAGGAGGGAGTTGTGTACTCTCTATAGCAGTGGTTCTCAACCAGGGGTTCGGGACCCTCACAGGCCCCGCACACATTAAGACCATTAAACTAGGTTTAGCAGCTTTAAATACAGTGATAGATGTATATTCCTATTTGCTGCCCTATAGATGAATTTATCTAAGCTTATATTTTTCAAATTGAAATCATAAACATAAAACTAAAGGCTACTTTATCACTTTGAAGGTAGCCTACTTTTTGTGTTATGGTTATTATTTAGGGGGTTGCGACTGAAAAAGGATTAGACAATCATTGGTCTATAGCAGTGATTCCCAAAGTGGGGTCCAAGTGGGGCCCCTGGGGGGCCTGAGGGCTCTGCAGGGGCCCTCCAAAGGTTGTCCACACAATGGAGTATGTCAGAAAACTGAGTTTAGTTTGACTAATTTACTATTTTAAATCCATCCAAGTCCACGCTCATTATCATTTTGCTGTTTTTGCATCTTAATCTGAGAGGAAATACATTCTACATTGTTATGTGTAAAATATTACTGAGGGGCCTTGGGCCGCGGCTCTGAAAAGTTTAGGAAGGGCTTGTCTGTAGAATGATACAGGAAACAATGATGTGTCTTATACAAGACTGAGACGCATGCAATCTTATCAAATCATTTAATTAAGTAATTATTAACAGTGCTTCTTCCCATTCCAAGAAAACGATTGTTTACATATTAAACACGGTTCTATGAATGAAAAGTGAACCTGTAACCATGTGACTGCAGTCCTCGGATCAGGAGTATTATGCCAAATTACCAACACCTGCGTGCGCGTGCCCACGCAGTATATGAGTGGCGCGTGCGCGCAGCCTCACCCTCTATCTTGACGACTGGTCAAATCCAGACAACCACGGACGTGTGACCTGAACGGTTACAGGTTCACTTTTCATTCATAGAACGTGTAATCTGTATAATGAGTTTAATGCAGAGGCTGTTTTAGTCTAATGGAAAACGTGCTGTTAGTAGAAAGCCGAGAGGAGAGAGCTGCAGTTGTTTGAAGATGAGCAAATGAATTCAGCGAAAGAGAAAAGTGATTCTGCAGAATACATTCATCAGGTGTTACCCATAATGCACTGAGTGTGAAAGCTTTGAGGAGCAGCCGACCGGAGCGCAGAGCCGTGAGGAGCTCCACTTCAGATCCACACACGGACAAGAGAGATTTCAGCTTTCACAAAAACTACCAGGGCTGGGATCTGGCACTTGATGAATGTCTACCAAAAGGCAAAAAACATAGGTTGAACAGAATAGAAAGTGCTCATTAACAATTCTACAAAAACATCAGCCAATCAGTCATTTGAAAAAGCGGCAAAACAAATGTGTGGTATTTTAAGATCAGATCTCCGCCCTTTTTGGGTCAAGATATGAACAATACTGATGCCAACAGAAGCTTTATCTATGAGTCTCAAACGTGACACAAAACCACATGAAATAAACTTATTTTACAATTTAAAGTAATGCATTCTTCTCTATTAGAGCTGTGAAAGCAGAAGAGGACTGCCACAAAAGTATTGTGAGAGATACATGTTTTTTATTGATTAAAAATTGTGTCACGAAATAGTGCAAATGATTGTCCCAGCCCTAATAATCATGATGATTGCACCTGTTTCAGTTCATACAGAAACTTTCTGAGCTGTAGTTGATGGTTAGTTTTGTTTTGTTTTTCTCTCACAAATGATCTGCCCCATGTTGGTTTACTTTATATACTTGTATTACCATCCAAACCATCCAGAAGAGCCATTATGTGTTCACTGTCGAAGCAGCTGTGCAGGTTTATTATTACTCGTGTTGTGTAATTGTGTTTCAGCTCAATATTGCCCTCACAGTTTTATTATTGAGCGTGCTTTCTCCCTGTGCTTTCCATCTGTAGTAAATGTACTCTGACCATAATAACTTTGTTGTTGTTTAGTCTCATTTAAATGCAGCCCTTTGTTTTTTAGTCAATTCATCGGTTGGAGATTTCTTTGAGATTCTGATCACCAGAGGTCTGATTTTAGGTCTGAGTTTTGGCCTGGTTTGCCTCCACAGCTTCAGAGACAAGTGTCATGTCTGTGGGTTAAAGTGAAGCTGTGAGGAGAAGGTGAAAGGAGGGGCTGAGAGTGGAGAGCAGCAGTGTAATTGGTTTGACAGCAGGTGTTTTTGAGCAAGACTGTTTTGAGTGGACAAATCCATGCTAATGTCATAACTATGCTTGAAATGAAATGGAAAAACACTACTATTGAAACACCATAGACACAGTTTAACAACTTTAAAGCCTGTCAAGAGGTGAGAGAGGAGGTTTTAGGAATCAGACCAAATGAAATTACTTTATTAGGACAGACATTTATGTAAAAATGTCTTTTTAATGTAAAAAAGTTTTTTTACTGCAGTATTCTGAGTTTAATGTCCTTCCAGTAGAACAAGACTTTTTGTACTTAAAATAACACTACCAGTACTTGTTCTTGGTAAAGAAAAACAAGAAAGAATTTAAACTTGCCATTTGAAAGCAATCTAATATTGACCGGCCTTTTGCAACATAAATAACTAAGCGACTAATCAGAAGAAATAAATGACAAAATAATCAATTACTAAAATGGTTGTTTGTTCTGAGGAACTTTAGCACCAATCAGAGCAACGATGAATGAGTATTTGACTGAGTAATGACTCTCTTACATAACTGGCGTTAAGATCTACATTAAAAATCAAACAGGCGTGTTAGTCTGGCTTTAATCATTTAAATGGCCTCGTGGGATTGGCTGTTGCTAAGACACCACTAACCTCCATCTCTCAGGGCAACGAGAGGCTGTCAGTCACGATGTGTCACTAGTATTTCTATCACATTCACGTCCTCCTTCAGTCCGGTGGCTTATTTCTTTAAATAGAGGCTCATTATAGTGAAGAATTACTCAAATTAATTTTATTTTTCACATTAGGTTATTTTAAATGTGACCTATGACCTTGCAAACATGCCACACATTTTAAAATAGACTGTTTTTATTTTATTGAAGGTTAATTTTGATCTTAGGAGGTTCGTTGCAGCTATGTTATGCTGCTTACTGTTAAATAAAGAACTAAAAGTAAGTAAAATTCTTTGTAAACATTACATTTTTGCTTTGTTGTCTCATAATGAATGACAGTGACGAGTGTATTGAGCAGTGGTTCCAGTCGTTGAGTGCACAGAGAGGAGACTCAAAGCAGATGGGCTGCTGCAGAGAACATGTAAACAAACTGGAGAGACAGAGGAAGCATTCAAGATGGAGGACAGTGATGAGGGTCTGGAAGTGGGACCCTTCAAATGAGTCAGAACTACTACACACTGGTCTGATTGTGTCTCTACTGTAGCTTCATTCTGAGCGGTCTATAAGGTAGAATTTAGATTCTGGACCCATGCCTGAACCCAGCCCGAGGCCAAAACGACTTATGGGCTGGGCCCACATTTCTCACTTAGTTGTCGGGACGGGATCGGGTTTGGGTCAAGACACAGAGCTGCACTGAACACGTGCGCTGCGCGTATGATTGACAGCTGCGTCAAGAACACAGCGCAAAACAACTGTACGGCTTGAGAAGTTTGATGCATTGCTGCGGAGTGAGGTGAGAGAGACAGAAGACTTGTTTATAAGTGCAAAGCAGGTAAAAGAGACTTGGGTTAGCAACCAGCTCCATGTAGTGTTCTTCAGAAACCCATAATCAGGTTTAGGGATGCCAAAACCAAACCAAAACAAGACAAATGCACTGAGTCAATTAAAGGCACAAATATGATATCTGCTGAACCAAGATCATGGAGCTGATACCCGATCCAGCAACACTTCTTGGATCGGCACAATATCCGATCCCGGTATCGGATCAGTGCATCCCTAATCAGGTGTTTTGTTTAAAGTATCTTGATACACCTCTCTGTATCGATTCACATTCAAACCATGCAGTGAGTCTTTCATATCCACTACGTTTATCTCAAACAGCACAAACTGGTCACATCATCATCTCACCCATAAGCTCGTGTACGTTGAGTATTCACATGAGTCTTACCTCTGCTTTGACTGCCTTCGCTCCTATAAACAGACTTAGTGATTTGTCCAGATTAAGTCCCAGTGGCCCTTGAGCTTTGGCTCAGCTGGAGTCCACTTGAACCGGAGCAAAGCGGACCACAGTCTGTTCAAAGAAAAAGAAATGTAGAAATCACTCACTCACACAGGTCTGCCGCCTCCTGTCATTTAAGACTCACAAAAGACTCACAGCCTCCACATGAAAAGCACTGGCCTGATTGTGGGTTTATGAAGAACACTAATGGAGCTGGTTGCTAACCTCAGGTCTTAGTTGCTATGAAATTTGTGCATAAAGAGCGAGAAAGCTTTGCATATGTCTGCATATTTATGAGGGGTACAATTTTTATCAAGCTATTAGTTAACATGAGAGTTGTTCTGTAATGGTAACAAAATTATCTTTAAAGCTCAAAATATGCAAGTTGGACCCAGTAGAGCTTTGGAAATTCAGTCTCAGCGCTGACCCTGACTCAGAACATGCCGTGGTTCCCAGAAACATAGGCAGTATGCTCGTTGTTGTTGTTGTTGTTTTTATTATCTTCTTGTAAATATTTCCTGTAGAAACTTTCTTACCTTGATTGTGGTAAAAGTCTTCAATTTATGCTATGGAACCATTCTGGTAGAATGAGTTTTAAATTACAAATAGGCTACTGTTTCCGCAATTGAATGGTGTAGCTTGAGAGCTCAGTTTTCAACTCTGAATTTAGAGCTAAATACAATAAGTGCAGATAGTTTCTGCTGCTGCTCAAGTCCAGAACAAATGAAATCTCTCAAAGTCAAAGCACTAACAGAAATAGAAAAGGTCCCACGGATGAAGCAGGTGTTCAGACAGAGACAGTGAAAGTGTTTCTCACTCAAGACAAGAGACAATGGGCAGAATAAGTCCTGCTGTCGCAATATCTGACTCCGTTTATTTCAACAGCAGGGTGTTTATTTCTTAATGTAGCAAAAACTGACAAGAGACAAAAGCAAGACTCATTAACTTAGGGCTGAACAATTCATCAAAAGTGAATGAGCTCCTGGTAACTTGGTAAAGTATCATTTTGGAAGGTTTGAATCAACAGCTCGATTGGATCTTGAGTAAAAAAAAAATCATTCATCATTCATGTTGTTTTTGAACATTGAGGTTGATCAAAAGTTTGTGTCCAGATCAAGAAAAGCAGCATCATTATGTTTTTACACCAGTTCTGTTTCATATAAATCTTCTCTCTGGACAGTTTTGTGCATAACTGACACTCAATACATTTAAT
The DNA here is from genome assembly GCA_038363315.1 of Mugilogobius chulae. Lineage (NCBI taxonomy): Eukaryota > Metazoa > Chordata > Actinopteri > Gobiiformes > Gobiidae > Mugilogobius > Mugilogobius chulae. The sequence continues at coordinate 38,824,104 of CM076408.1, forward strand.
TTCATGTTATGTATAGTAAAGCCTAGTATGTATGTGAGTGAGTAGAAGATGAATGATGCAGAGAGAGTGATGCAGAGGATTATACTGTTCAGTGGGTTAATCTGAGCGTGTAGTAAACAGCAGTAATCTGAAGGTTTAGTGACGAGGAGCTGGGGGAGACGGCTGCACCCCGACAGATGGACATATAAGCAAAAACACACACACTCAGATACACACACACACTTAGTCGTGACCATGAGCTTCACACCGACTGGACTCATGCAAAGGAAGCTGACAACAGAGACGTATATAAACAAAAGAGTCACTCAAATCAGGTTTTGTAAAAGTAGCTAACAATATACTCACCTGTAAACCAGCCTTTTTACTTCTAAATAGTCTAAGGCTGTAATCCTTTTGTTGTTCAGTCAATTAATCAGTCAATGAAGTCTTAGTAGATCTACTGTATGTTTTGTAACAGATTTATTTATTACTACATTAGTGTGATACCAGCCTCACGCGGCACCAGATATGTAGTGGTTTGTTTTAATATAATATGCTAAAAATCGGCTAATTGTGGCATGGCGCACTAATTGCTAATTATTAGTTATTATGTTGTGTAGGCGATTAATAAAGTTAATCAATTTGGGGCACCAGAGTTAACATTTAAAGTCTAACTCAAATTTTTAATAAAACCTACACACTCCTCGTTGTCTGTCTGAAGGCGCGCTCTCTCATTACAGTGACAAAATCCTAATTATAAAACCATAACCAGTAACATTTTGTGTGGTTTAATAAACAAAAACAAACATAAACATTCATCATTCATTTCCAAACAGTTACAGTAAACACTAGTTTCAATGGTAAGATCTGATTTGGTTTAAATTAGGAGTAACAAGACTTTCCTAACTACCCTTGAGCCACTCTGCATTCAGCCACCATTTTGTCTTACGTCCCATGAGGTCAGAGAAGTGGTGCTCCTTGGTGTCCACCGAGTTTGAGGCCTTTCCTTGTTTGGGCCATGACCAAAGGGGTGCAGTTGCTGCTGTTCGATGGTTTAGCAGCACTTGGAGAGTCCGATTCTGTAGCTTGAGGATTCCGGCTGAAGAGTCCTCCATAGGCCTGCTTTCAGTTTTGCAGCAGGGTGGCTGACCCCCGCAGGGGCCGCCAAGGGCCAGAGGCCCTCACGGCTTTGTAACCCCCGTTCAGCACGTGAAGGAGGTAGATGTCAAGAAGCCAGGAAGTTCCAAGTAGAAGTCAGGGTTGCCAGATTTTCAGAGAGCAACAAGCGACCTGGCCTTTGAAAAAAAGCCCAAAACAAGCGACTTCAGGCACTCAATAAAAAGTAGTTAAAATAAGCAATTAATTAAACATTATGTGTCACAGCAAACGTTGGTTAATGATTTTTGGCATATTTTAAATAGTATTTGATCATTAATAAATATTTTAAAACATGAAAATATAATATAATATGCAAAAACTCCATATTTTTGTCATTAGAGGGTAATTTTCATGAATCAAACCTGAAAACGCGCAAAAAATCACCTTGTTCATGACGTTAAAACGCCTCTCAGGAGCAAGCCCAAAAAACCGCAACCCGCGACCGTCAAAATTTACAAGCGACTTTCCAAAATAAGAAGCCCAAAGTCGCTTTAAAGAAGCGGACTTGGCAACTCTGGTAGAAGTGTGTCCCACTGTGTGTGGGCTTTGTGGAGTCCTGGTAAGGGGCGGACTCTCGTGGCCTGGGAGTGGCTTAGGGCTTAATATGTCCTTACTTAATTTAGATTGTTATTCAGTTATTCAATTAACAAGAACATACATGCAATTGGAATCAGATTGACATCTCAATTTCCAAATGCATATTTCAACAAGGTTACAGCCATGAGAACACATGAAAACACACATGAAAGTAAATGAGTTACAAGAATTTTGTCCTGCCAGTGTCTGTAAAGTCACAGCAGGGGGCTTTGAGGTAGAATCAACAGGCCGTTGATAAGGGACAGAGAGTCGTAAAACCCGATCACTTTGGGGGAAGGGCTGCATACCTTTGTCCCTTTTAAAGAAGATGAAAAATACAGTCCGAAATATCTTTAGTTTGTATTGGTTGACTTATTCTTTTAGTTAGATTTTAATATTTTTTTAAAGGAATGAATTAGTTGAAGATTGGGACTGAATCATTGGTTTTATCTGCAAATTCATACATTAAAAAATACAGTGTTTTTTTAGCGAAAGAGCTTTAGCCACACACTTATTGGTCGATGAGACACGTCTTTAATCGACTAAGAGTTTCTTTAGTCGACTAGTACTCGAGTAAGTACAGTAAGAATTTTCTTTTCCAGGGACTAATCAGTGGAGGTAGTGCCAGTAACATAAACATAAATTGCATTAGATCATAGTACTTAGGCCTATTTACAAAGTTTAACCCAGATAAAGCTGTATTACATTGCTGGAGGTATACATTTACAGGTATACATTTCAAGTCCATATAAAACCAGTTGACGATTATGCATTTTCTAAATTATTTGTCAGTAATCAATTAGTTAATAGTTACTGACAAATCTGTTGCATCCCTAATATGCATACAATCAATTATTGTATACAGTACAGACCAAAAGTTTGGACACACGTCCTTCTCATTCAAAAACTTTTTTTTTTTAATTTTCATGACTATGAACATTGTAGATTCACACTGAAGGCATCCAAACTATGAATTAACACATGTGGAAGTATAGTACACAGCCAAAACGTGTGAAACAACTGAAAATATGTCATATTCTAGGTTCTTCAAAGAAGCTACCTTTTGCTTTGATTACTGCTTTGCTCACTCTTGGCATTGTCTAGATGAGCTTCTAGAGGTAGTCATCTGAAATGCTCTTCCAACAGTCTAGAAGGAGTTCCCAGAGATGCTTAGCACTTGTTGGCCCTTTTGCCTTCACTCTGCTGTTTATCTCATCCCAAACCATCTGGATTGGATTCAGGTCTGGTGACTGTGGAGGCCAGGTCCCATCACTCTCCTTTTGGTCATTCATAGTTTGGATGCCTTCAGTGTGAATCTACAATGTTCATAATCATGAAAATAAAAAAACTCTTTGAATGAGAAAGTGCGTCCAAACTTTTGGTCTGTGCTGTATATTTTTAGCTCTCTTAAATTGGTTCAAGTGGCTCTATATTTTCATTGCAAAACACAAAGGCATAGTGGCAGGCTCATGTTTTCTTATTGATGTCTTGAGGTGATGTCTCCCCAACATTGAAGTGCAGACACAGCTCTGTCTGAAGTTAGACTAATCTGAGATTTGTTTTACACGATCAGACCATAAAGAGCTTACTTAGATAGAATAACAACAACAATAACAACAGGTGAGCTGATCTGTGCAGTTAAACAAGTCTCTCACTCACATAGATCTCATACAGTGACTCTGCTCTTCGCTTCGTTCTGAAAGTCCATTTCTCACACATTTTGTCAAGTTTAAGTCTTAGTGTATTCAGCAGTATATGGTAACAAGATCAGTTTTTTGTTGTTGTTGAAACTTTAGACCCATTTATTTGATAAAACAATGTGTCAAATTTTAAGTTTTGATCATTATTAAGAATTGTCATATCCAAGGTTTACTCACATTTGATCTTTTTTAGACTAATATAAGCTTTTATGGGCTCTAGGTTAGGTCTGTTAAAGTTTAGTTCTTGTGGTACTTGGAGAGACAAACTGATTTTGACTATAAGAGCCACTTTGCCATTATAGATGTCTTCAAAGTGCTGTAACTGTAATAAACCTTATTCTTTTTGACAAACTGCAGTCAGTGTTTGTCTACTTGCTGAAGTTACAGTTTAAGATACCTTTGTTCCTCCTATTGCTAATATAAGATTAAAATAAATCTTACAAGATCTCGAAGGCTGCACAAAATGATATGTATCCAGCCCCAGTAAACATAAGCAATAATATTTAAGACTGAACATAACATAAGAGCGAAACTATTCAAAATAAGAAAAAAATTGAGAAGATGAGCTGCTCACACAAACGCAGTGACACGTTGTTAAAGTATGTCTGTGTCATTAGATGAAGTATGTTGTTATTAACTCTGGTGTAATGGGAAACTGCAGCTATAGGTCAGAGCAGACAGGTAAGATTAATGATGTACATGTACCTGCTTCAATACAATATGTACAACAGTAAAACCAATGCAGAGAGATGCAGTTTAACCTTGCTTCATGAGAGGGAACAGTTTTATTTTGGGAAAGCTCTTACAAGGATTAGTCTGGCCCAAGGGGATTGCTTTGATTTGATAGTTTTTTGATTCACGACTAAAACATGGAGGTTGGTGAAGAAACACAGCAACAGAAAATGTTTTAGAACGTAATGTTACAGCTGGAACATTGTGTTTTGTTGCTGCTAAATTTGACTCATCGTAAGGCCGCTATTCAAATTGAGCACAATGGATGTGTTTCAGTAACCGCTGTATCCGAGCACATACTGTACAGTCAACAGAAAATATGTGATGGTTATTTTCCATTCACATAGACGTACACATCAGTTGGTTTTGTGACAGAAACATTGTCGAGAAATGAGCGACTTTAACACTGACCAAGGAAAGATGTGAGGAGTGAAAACACAAATACAACGAAATAAAAGTAAATTAAATGTTGGGAATTCCATGCTAAGGCAATCTTGGACAGATATCGTCATTTTTATTGTGATTAGGGCAGCAAGTAGCGATTATTTTGGTAATCAATTAGTTAGATTCTGTCAAGTTCTTTAGATGAGAGAGTTAGTTCACTCACCACTGTCCCGTTCAAGCGAAAAGAAAACATCCAAGCAGTACATCCAAAGTGTATTGCTGTTGCACAAGTCCTTGTTCCAGTTCCACGAGGTCCACAAACGCCGCTCCACACGTCCTGCATACTTCTGTCCAGGTCCATGTTGTTAAAAAGTCTTTATATATATATTTTTTATAGTCTTTTATCTCTTTATTACAGCGCGCTTCCTGTGCCATGTTTGTTTTGTTTGTTTTTCCGATATAGTAACAAGTTTGAAGATCGGTTTTAACAAGTTTATGTGGGACTGGCAAAATATCGTTCAAATATCGTTTGCCAAAAAATTATCGAGATATTCATTTTGGTCAATATCACCCAGCCCTAGCTATCGTCGAAATGTTTTAGTTTCGCCCAACCTTAGTCACTAAACAGTCACCTTTTCTACACTTTACATCATTACTATGCAGTGCACAACAAAATCCTGTTATGACAGTGACAGTGCACTTACTATTCAACACGAGTACAAATGTACACTCAGTCTCATTCTGCCATGCAAATTTTATTCATTGTTTTTTTTGTGTCAGTAATTAACAACAACCAACAAGACTAATCACAGCAGAACATGGGATTGATTGTAATGGTTAGAAGAGTTTCAAATGCAGATTTTTATCCCAAAGTTACACATTCATCTTGTCTTCATCACCAGTACTTATATACGTACTGTACATATATATCTAAATCAGCTCATTTCCTGGTTTATTATTCCTCCGTCCTTGGCAGATGAACTTGCGTTATCAAAGACAGAGTTTGGCTGAGCTCCAGGCGCTAAACGGGACCGGGGCTGTGGTTGTTAATGGTCTTATTTACGCTGCTGTGATTCTGCGTCTCTGACATGTCACGACGAGTCCAAACGTCCTTCAGCCGAGGAGCCGCTTCAACACTAATTATCACTCACACACAATCACCTTCAACATCCAAGTATTTACATGTTCTTTTAGCAACAGAAATGGAAGTCTTATCGCTAAAGCGGTCTCGTTTGATTATGTTTTTAGTAGAGAAATATAAAAACTAAAAATAAAAAAGTATTAGGCTTAAAGGACATGGCTGTCTGATGTAAAATCCACTTTTCAGTCTAGTTTTCTTGTTTTCTCTTCATTAGTTTATTCACAGTTGTATTTGGATTGATTTAATGCGGGTTTGAGTAATCGTGTATTGTTCTCCTGCTGATGCTTGAGTGCTCAGAAAAGTCCTGTTTTCACCTATCACCCATCCCCGCCCACTTGTCTGTATTTCATTGCAATTACTAAAATAAAACCTGTTCCTCGTAAAACATCTAGGGTTCAAAACTCCCAGTAGCCACATTAACGCTGAATTTATACTGACTGCGAGGCGGGTTCGGTTCGGGACACGTGCGGGTTTCTTGCAAAGTGCTGTGTACACCAGATGCTGTCAACTGCGGTCCGGTTTCGTCCAAAGCCACGTGGATTACCGCGAGAACGCTCGTATAATGAATTGAAAGCCGCACCAGACCGCTGCGGTGTCCGGGAAAAATAGACTTCTTGCGGATTCTTTCCGCTGACCCGCGCGGCTCCCGCACTCGCATCTGCACGCCACGGAGGTCTGTGTACATGGGCGCATTGGTTTTAAGCACTTTCTAAGTTCTGCGGGACCCGCGCGAGTCCCGACCCGCACCGAACTCGCAGTCTGTGTACATCCAGCGTAAAACAATGAAAATTATTTTTTTAAGATCCGCTGTTTCTTATAATTTACAAAAAAGAGGCGGAGCTTCTGCAGTTTTGACCAGGAAGTTAATAAACCTGTGTCTTTTTCTAAGTGTTTTTAAATAAAGTTTGTGTTGTTACAATAAGCAAAATGTAAATTAGTTTCTGAACAGACTCAATTTTTCTAACACTACCATCCCATTTGTGGCATTTTACTTTCCGACGTTTAGTCATTTTCTTGTAAGACTCAGAGATGTGGCTAAAACAGTTGAATTAAAAATGATGTTAATTTGGCCTGGGGCAAAAGCGACAGAGTAGATCTGCCTGACTGTGTGGCACTCAGGGACGAGCTGTATTTTTAGTAATAATGCAGCTTCTACAAGACTGCCTTACACTTTTACATCTTATACAGCAGATACAAATGTAAGTAACATAACCATCTTTTTGTGCTGATTTGAAATAGTGAAGTAAGGCTGGGAATTGCCACAAACAATCAACAAACTCTTCTTAAATGTTTTTATGACTAGATTACTAGTTTGACAGGTGAACTATGACATAATACAACATAGTTTTTTAGGGCAAAATGATAAACTATTATTTTTACTGTTCTTGTCTCTTAAGAATCTTGTCTTTGGCGTATACTGTGTAACTCAAAAAATGTATAATGCACATAAGCCATGTTTTTCCCACATCAGGAATTGAGTTAGAGCTTTGTCTACCTTTCTTACTTCAATCTGGATGATTTATCTCGGAGATCTATCTGTGACCATCACATCTTGGAAATTTGGACAATGTTTTTCTGAGGCTCAGAGAGAAAAGAATAGTATCTCACAGACAGAACTCCAGCTGTGTTTTTGATGAGGAAGCAATGTCAGTTTTGGAAAATATTTGTGACTTTAAAAATGTAAAATGCTGGTCTGATTGCAATTAAGAAAGTGTTCCTAAATCTTTACTTGCTTACTAGTCTAGATCAGGGGTCAGCAACCTGCGGCTCCGGAGCCGCATGCGGCTCTTTAGCGCTCCCCTAGTGGCTCCTTGGGGGCCGTTCAAAAAACATGTGGAAAATTGTGTGAACATATATAAATGTATTTAAGAATTTTCATAGGAGGAAAATTATGTCAAACACTCTTAAAGTTTTCCTATGCTGTAAAAATGTGCAGAATAAATATTTAATTTCAACATTTCTGTCAACGAAGAATTACGTCATAGACACGTGTTTTTTCTTCAGCGCCGTGGGTCTGCGGGAGGCTGTTATAAACAAGCCAAACGGCAGGTACGTCAGGGCCATGGATCCAAAAGGAAACAGAACGATAGAACACAGGATTCAACAGTTTTTGAACCGAATCATTTGCTTTCATTGCAAATGCGGACGTTTTGTTGCAACCTGTCCTGTTGATGATAAAGCGCTGAACCCCGTTCAGACGATCGAGGACTTGCAGATCAACAACAGAAGCAGCGCTGGGGAAAACTTTACCGAGGAATGAATGAAGGACTGTATTTTATGCACAAAGGCACGGAAATAACACGCTGAGTTTGGGCAAAATCAGCTGGATTTGGCGGAAAGAGATGTGTGGAACTTTGTATCAGGTAAGCGCGTCAGTCACATCGCTCATTGAACGCAAATGAACACATGATTGAGTGATAATATAAAAGCTGATTTTTGCAGAGTTTAGTCATATTTTGATCTGCATCTTGTAGTTTTGCCTCATGTCAGCGGTCCTTGGCCTCCGTGTCAAAAAGGCTCGAGCAGGAGCGGGATTATAAACGCGCCCCGCGTCTGTTCATGCTGTCGATTTATGTAATAATTACCCGCAAAAAAGTGCCACTTGTTGTCCGGTGCGACCTATACACGTTTTTTCTCCTAATATGTGTGTTTTGGCTTGTGCACTTACACTCCAGAGCGAGTTGTAGTACGGTAATATGGTAATTATGAAAGTTCATTTTACATTTGTATCCGACTTATTATTTTGATAACAGGTTGACGCTTATATAAACACTTACAGCATCTGTTGCATTAACTGTAAGGCTTAAGGCTTTAAATTTTTTGCGGCTCCAGACAGATTTAGTTTTTGTTTTTTTGGCCCAATATGGCTCTTTGAACGTAAAAGGTTGCCGACCCCTGGTCTAGATGAATAGATTGTTAAATTTTCAGATCACAGAAGTTCTCAAAAGCAAAAATATTCAGAGTCTGTTGCCTGGAGACAGCGCAGCGATGCTTGTTCTTCCTCTTGGTCAGTCTGCACCCTCTTTGTGACTCGTGCTCCTCGGTGACGTGTGATTAGACCCAGTTTGTGCTGCTGCTGCTGGTGAATGACACTGGCCTAGTTCTGCTGAAGACTGAAGTGAAGCTCTCGAGACAAACTCTTCTCACTTCTGCTATGTTTGGATCCACCACTGTGCCCTCATTCTGAACAAGACACAGCCATTGACCTCATACTCATTAGTTTTGTTGATTTCCTAAATATTTTAGGATAATGAATATTCTGTGGATGTAATTAGAGATTCGTACCATGCATTTTTCAAGGATTGCATGCAGACAAAAATGCAGATTAAATACCAGTGTTTCCTATTAATTGAGGACAGTATGTGCTTTTTGCTTGTTGTTGTATCATAAATTTACAGCAATAACTCAAGCCTTAAATCCAGTCTTTTGTTTTTTAGTAGAGGCAATACGAGACATATTCAGTAAAGTCAGTCTGTTTAATAAATGTACGCATCAAAGACACTGGATATACAATTTAAAAAAGCAGATTAGGGTTGTCAAAAGTACCCATAATCAGATACTATAATAAACCAAACTATAAAAAATATTGTGTCGATAAGTAAACTCAGTACATTTTAAGCAGTGTAAATTTAGTTTTTTGAAATACAGTTTATCATCAGTATAAATCTTTGTACCTTTACTACTGTTTATGGCTTTCCCAATTCCATTAAATACATTTTCCACTGCCCATTGTGATCCTGTTTGAAACCACAGCTGTCGGTAAAAAAATGTGTTTTTGTGTTTTGCAGTATGGACGGTCGGACAGTTACCGCGTGGCCACCACGCAGGACAAAGACGAGAAAGAGTCGCCCAAGAAGAAAGGAGGCAAGGACCTGGACGACCTCAAGAAAGAAGTGCCCATTGTACGTATGACAGCAGGTTTCTCACATACATGTTTGTCCCGAGTTTGCTAAAATGTGTAGGTTTTTTACCTAATGAGGATTAAAAGTAGTAAAATTACTGACATGTATTGTCCAAAAAAATGTAATGTTAAAGCTTATGTTATGAAAGCAAATCATTGTCTCATAGGTAGAGAACTGTGACAATACGTCTTTTAAAATACTCTTCTATTGAGGAAGGTAAAATTGTGTCTCTTTGGTGAGTTCATCCAAAGTCCATCAGGCCCTGCTCCAGTGTTCAGGACGTCCCGCTGTAACTGAACAGGACACAGAGAGATCACAGGAGCAGCTGCTACTGTATGACTCATTTTATTACATATGAGCCCGTTTTTAATCCTGTTACAAAGGGATTTACTCCTGTCTCCAAAAACATGACTTTATATGGATTAGGATCTACTTTTCAACCAGCAAAAGAATATAAATGCTAGATTGTAGGTACATTACAGCATTAATATTGAAATTATTGATCAATGTTTAAAGGATCTTGGTTAATACAGTGATTACTCCTGAAATAACTATTCTCCAGACTTTTTAATAATAAAGTTTTGCTTGTTCTCAGACTGAACACAAAATGTCCGTTGAGGAAGTTTGCCGGAAGTACAACACTGATATCGTCCAGGTATGTTTCTAATGCTAAAACCACATATTTACTTGTAACGCTCAATGTCCTAAAAACGTTTTCCTGTCCAGGGTCTGACCAATGCGCGGGCAGCAGAGTATTTGGCTCGAGACGGTCCCAACGCCCTGACTCCTCCCCCCACCACCCCAGAGTGGGTCAAGTTCTGTCGCCAGCTCTTTGGAGGTTTCTCCATCCTGCTGTGGATCGGAGCTATCCTCTGTTTCCTGGCTTATGCCATCCAGGCCGCCACAGAGGACGAACCTGCAGGGGACAACGTGAGTACATCTGCACCAGAGGATCTCCAACTGTTCACACCAGCTATCACCTAAAGCCAGCTGCAAACATTTTTAGACGTGAAAAACAGCACAGGTCACAGACAGAAGGACATTTTGAGACGAATGTTGCAGGAAGGACACAGAGATGGCTGGTCCAGTAGGTATTTTCTGCAAACAAACAGAACATAAGTGTCATGGATTCAAGCGGTGTGAAAGCCTAAAAGGGACAAAGTAACAAAGATGAAACCTTAGTGGATTAAGCTTGGCTTGTCAAGGCCACAAGAAAGCAGATCTTTATTAGTGATTAAATGAAAAAGTGGGTTGGTTCTTTTCTCCATCTAAGAGCCGCCATCACAAGGCAGTGAAGTCACACACTGTCTGTTGTAAAGTTCTTCACTAAGCATGTTGGAAGCTTATGATGATGCGCCCTGTTGTAGCAGAGTCACAGTGACTCACAGACATGATAGTGATGTGACAAATAATCTCTGATGAGAATCGTTATTCAGGGCCATGTGTCTCCAAACTCATGGAGAGATACATTAGGCTTAAAATCGGGCAAAACTTCTCTAGTGTGTAGAAGGTTCTAGAGCTGCAACTATCAATCGAGGTGATGAGTATTTCAATAATTGATTACTTGTGATTGCTTAATTAACTTGTTGCATCCCTAGAACGCTCAAGAAACCACAAGATCTAAAACTGAAACAGCCACTCTCTTTAAAACTGCTCAGCAAAATTCCTGCAGAAGTTCCACAAAACTATTCAAATGTGAATAAGATTTTCTTACGTGCTTGCCTCGTGTCACACAACATACCAGATTTAAAGAAACACTGATCTACAGCTTATTTAGAAAACTACACTTGATTCAGGAGGTGTGAAATGAACTTTTCTCTTTGCTGCCTAATAACGTACAGAATAGCCCTGGAATGATGAGTGTTATTCAAAAGATTAAAATAAATAAATACATTTTAAAAAGTTAAAAGTACTCATAAAGCAAGTTATGAAAATTGAGGTTAATTCACATAGTGTATAATAGTACAGTGAATATTTTCACATTTTGTTGTAAATTAGCTAGAAGAGATCCAGATTAATCAAGAAGATCAAGATGAATCAAGATCAATGAATCAGAAAAAGGAGCTGTGAGTCAGCACACAAGATTAAAATAGCTTTTAGTCATTTTCACATTTTATTTTTGGGTCTCTGCCTGATGAAGCATCTATGTTGAAGCATGTGACTCAGAAAATTACACATTACATCAGTGATGATGTGTGGTCCAGCTGCAATTTACTCCTTATATGATTCAGTCATTTGAATTCAAAATCAATAACAGGTTGGTTTTATTTATATGACATAAGAAAGCAGCAACATATTTTTGAACTGTGTGAGAGAAACAGTAACCATAGCAACATTTATTATGTAAAATCCACTTTTCTGAGGTTGTAACCACGTTAAAACAGTGTTCTCTGATCATAACTTCGTTATGATCAGAGAACAGTCGTTACCAATGTCTAGTCTGTCATTTAAACACATTCGATTTGCTTATAGTTTTAGAAAACCTCATTGTTTGTGTTGTAAAGTCATCGTCTAGTGTTAGGACTTTAATGAAGAGGTTATGACAACAGTTTGACTCACGTCCACCAGTGTGTGAAGCGTCTGCACAGTGACACACTCCATCCTGTCAGCGTCTGGCCTGGTCAGAGCAGGAACTGACTCCAGGCAATGACAACAGCGTGAGAGGTGTGTTTCAGAGGTCAAAGGTCATTCTATTGCTTAGTCACATATGACCACAGAGGCAAATATTAAAGCTGTAGTGAAGCTATGTCAGTACTCACTCAGGCAGTGTGAAATAAATGTAAATAATATTGTGAAATAAATATAAATGTGTTTGGTATTGGTTTCTAGAATATAAACTAAACAGATGTCTGCCATTTAAAACTGAAAACAATCAAATTTGTTTTTCCAAAGTCTGGCTTTTGCTCCAAGCCACATGTTCTCACTGACAGAGGATCAGCTGTGGAGCTCCGGATTCAAAAAGCACACCTAAATAATTAATGGTTGGACATGATTTTTGATTAATTGCCTGGCCCCATACAGAAGTTATTATAGAAAATTATCTTGTGAGATTTATAGATCAGAAAAAATACTTTAAGGCCAAAAATTGTAGCTTTATTGTGATTTGCATAGTTTCATAGTAAACACCTAAGGTATATTGTCAATTATATTGTTCTTGCAAGTTTTCTCTTCTATCTTGTGCTAAGGAATTTAAGTCCTAGCCCAGCCCTGCTACTATTGAAGTTGGGTTGTAGTTCTTTAGTAGATTAGGACAGTGTCTTACGCAAACAAAATGTTATTAGTAAGCTGACTGAAAATTTGGGATTTAAACACTGAGCCAATCTGCCTTTTAGTTGTAAATACACTGCTTTTGTCCTATAAATTGCAGTTTTTGTATAAACTTCATTGGGTTTTTTGCCCTTTTGGGGGAAATTTGCCCATTATCCAATGAGAAATGCTTTTTATTTTAGGATTATTTGCTACAACCCATTTTTAGTCAGCTAATCGAATGGCAGAACATGTCATAAGTCGAACAAGAATACATTTTTCAAGCACAGCCCTACAGACAAGAATCACATGGATTTCAGAAGGTTTTTGTTGAGATCTAACATACAATGTTAGACAATTTTATACATATGAACACTTACCCTAAACATGCAATAATACTTATTGCCAAGAGCCTTCCGATACGATACATATCCCAATATAGAGGTCACGATACAATACGTATCCCGATACACGTATATGCTGATATAATTTCCTCAATATGTCACGTTTCAAGTGTCAAATGCAGAGGAATTGTATTTTCAAACTACTCTTTATGTTAAAGTAAAGTATCTTACAAACAAGTCATTGTTCAGCTCAATAGTTTCAGCCTTAAAGCTGCAGTCCAGGTTCATAAGTGTAAATTATATGAATGTAAGTATGTCGATACGTATCCCAATACACCTTCCTGTAACGATACGTGTATTGCCAATGAGCATATATCCCTGTATCAATACATTGAGTACACCCCTAGTTAGGCCTATATTTCCTAGTGCTTCCTGAATCACACGCACTAGTGTTTTTTTCTACAAATCTAGTGTGACATAATGAGCCGTTTTTATGAATGACATTTTTACACCCAACACGGCGGAGAGCATAAGGCAGGTCTGGGGTCAAACGGCTGCTGTGAAAAGTCAGCTACAGTGCAATCATCGGCCTTACGCTCACGTCGGGTTTTCCTCGGCATCTGTAACTGCAGGATTATCCAACAAAGTCCACACAAAAACTCGAGCAGACAGAAAACAGATGGACAGCTTTCAGGTCGCAGAGTCCACTTCCAAAACACATAAATGAAAATCACTACAGTGTCTATATCGGGCTTTACAAAGATCCTGAAATAGCTCCGATCTCCTCAGCGTCTACAGTTTCATGTCAATATGTCCGCCGCATCAAGCTCCTCTTTCATGATACACTTTTAGATCATAGACAGGGTTAAAATTAACTGACGTATTGGATATTAAATGGATTTGTTTTGTCTCTCTCTCTCTCTCTCTCTCTCTCTTTCTCTCTCTGCACAGTTGTATCTGGGAATCGTGCTGTCCGCTGTCGTCATCATCACCGGCTGCTTCTCATATTTCCAGGAGGCAAAGAGCTCCAAGATCATGGAGTCCTTCAAGAACATGGTCCCACAGGTAACACAAGGCCACAATGTTTATGCTGACAATGAATCAAGCTTGATTTATATTGTGTTTTTTATACAGATAATGTAGCACAGTGCATTAACTGCAACTGACTATAAGTCTCAGTTTTTTTCATCGTCTAACAGGGGGTGTGACTTAATCTCAGGTGTGACAGTGCGGAGCTAATATTAATAATACGACAAACCCAGAGACAGCGGTTTCAGGAACCACACTCATGCTCACGAGAGCGGGTAGGGCTTCATTCAACAAAAATACCAGGACAGAGAAAGTTGATTCGGTTTGATTTCAAGACCACAATCGCTTGAAAGACATACACTGATGTTTGTCTGGTGGCTGATGTACACATCTCAGTGTCACAAAAAGCCTGGACACAAGCGGGATTGAAAAATGTGTCCCGGGTCTGTTCTTGGTGTTGTATTATGTAAAATTAATTTCCCCAAAAAACTGTGACTTACAGTCTGGTGTGACTTGTATTTTTTTTTTTTCCTAAAATAATAATTTTTTAGCTTGTGCAACTTACACTCCGGAGCGACTTACAATCCGGAAAATTAGGTACTGTTAAATGCATTAGGTTAGGTACAGATGAACCAGTTGAGAAGGAAGCCATTTGCATCAGGAGCAGAGAGCCACCTGCAGCCACAGGACACGACCTAAAGCCTAGAAAAGAGACGAGGCACAGACCAAACTCCAAGGAAGGTTACTCTGAACGTGCTTCTATGGCCACAAGATTACCGATTATTTAGTCAAGAGGAGGCCCTCTTTTTGTTTGTTTCCAAAGAAAAGTTTTTCAGTTAGCTATATGTTTTCACATTATAGCATAAAACTTATTTATTCCCCTAAAAAATAAGAATGATTTTATCTTCCTATTAGTAATAAATTGTGAAGTTGGCTGTTCACCTCCCAAAAGTTGCGCGGTGCGTCTTTAAGTTAAGTTTGACATGTTAATACAGTATTGTATCAACACCATATTGTTGTTGGGGTACGCAGTGACTTTTATAGGGACCGATTAACTTTTCCTTCTGCAAAAAACTGTAGTGACCATATCTTTCTGGTTTGACAGCAAGCTCTGGTGATCAGGGAGGGAGAGAAGATGCAGATAAACGCTGAGCAGGTGGTGGCTGGAGACCTGGTGGAGGTGAAGGGTGGAGACCGCATCCCCGCTGACCTGCGCATCATCTCCTCACACGGCTGCAAGGTGAGCTCTGTCGGAGAGAAATACATATACTAACATGCACCGCCCTGATTTCAAAACTTCTCATGTAATAAAACAGGTGCACGAGGAAATGTATGTAGTGCAAAAGGCTACAAAATACCACACAAACTAAATTATATTGTACTTAGTTAACCACAGATGGATGTCCAATGATGTATTTCCCATTTATAGAGGTGACTATGGTAGACCTCTAGTTTAAGTTTTAGTTTTCCGTTTGTGGTGCCTTAATCTGTAAAAACACAGGTCGATACAATTTATTATTATTTGTTTAAATGGTCTTTTTGTTGCTTTCTCCTTGTTTGCTGCAGGTGGACAACTCCTCTCTGACCGGCGAATCAGAGCCTCAGACCAGGTCACCTGACTGTACCCATGACAACCCCCTGGAGACCCGTAACATCACTTTTTTCTCCACAAACTGCGTCGAAGGTTAGAGCCCCATCATAACAAAACAGCAGAATGACCTTGATTTTGATTTGAACTGCTTTTATTTATTATCATTCTAGTTTAAATCAGAACCAAAGCTCACATTAGTAAACAGGGCAGGGATTTGTGAATTGACTTTGTGTGTGACTCACTTGGTTTGTGGAGTGTATTTGTTTTGTCACAGTTCAGTTCACAGAGAGATTGCCTTTTACTACAGGTCAATATGATGTCAGGAGACTGTCATCATGGACACTCAGAGAAAGACTGTCCTCTAGTGGTAGAAGTTTATACTATAACACGCATTGAGGATCAGATGAGAGTACATTTCTCTTGAAAAATGTCAGGGTTTAAAAAAAAACATATGATAAGTTTGTTCAAAAGCATGGCAGAGGCTAACCAACTCTTGTCCACTACCTTCATGTTTTGCTATTTCTGCAAGACATCTCTTAGTAACTTTGTAGTTTTTTTGGACCAGCAATAGAGAACATCTGCCATGATAACATCATTGACGGTGTAACTAGGTCATCTCATAGATGGCTTTTGTAATATTTGTAATATTTGTTTCAGGATTTTTAAAGTAACTTATAGCTGTAAATTCTGCTTCGGCTCTTCACATCTTGTCTGTTTCACTATTAATGTTGTTGTATAGAGCAACCACACAGGAGGTAGCCACAATTATGTCATCGTTTTTTACATGATTATCAAAATATACAACCTATGATATGATACCGGCGCCCAGTCCATGATGAATTCTCATTAATTACCATAGTCATAGTTGATGAACCCCAAGGACGCTTTCAAATAGCTATTACAAATTTTACAATACAACATACTCACCTAACCATGGGTGAGCTCTGTGAGGTTTCTGACAAACCTGACTTGGTTTTAGTTAAAAATGGGCTGCTAGTAAGAGCCTGATCGTCTCTTTAAATATTGTGTCTGTTGTGTGTAGGAACAGCCCGTGGTATTGTGGTGTGCACCGGTGACCGCACAGTGATGGGACGCATTGCTACTCTCACCTCAGGACTGGAGACTGGAAAGGTACAACTATCACATCATTTTTATTCGCTTTGTCAATCTATTATTACGAAAGGAACCAAGTCACGAGCAGAAAGTATGTTCAGTCCTTGATCAGCCTCTGCTAAATTTCATTTCACTTCAGCTCTAGGTCAGGTATCACAGAAACACGTGTTTAGACTCTACTTCCTGTGTTCAAGCAAGACCAAAAAGCAGTGATTGGTTAAAACAAAAAAAGTACTTGCCTACCTATCATTTTACATAGAACCCCAACATGAAATGAAACCGGCTGATACATCATGCAAATTAAAAACTCTCTATCATCTAAAAACAAAAAAAGGCAAACAAATATTCTGTCTAAGTCTAAATTTGTGGGAAACACTGATACTAAGAAATATGTAAACCATCATGCGGTTGTTTTAGATTTCCTTACTACTGCCTTTATTTAATATTTTGCTGATAAACAAATAAAAGTGACACCTTTCGTCCCTCGCAGACGCCCATTGCAAAGGAGATCGAGCACTTCATCCACATCATCACCGGAGTGGCCGTGTTTCTGGGCGTGACTTTCTTCGTCTTGTCTCTGATCCTGGGCTACTCTTGGCTGGAGGCTGTGATCTTCCTCATCGGCATCATCGTGGCCAACGTACCCGAGGGTCTGCTCGCCACCGTCACTGTGAGTATGAAACTACAGAAAACTGGTCTGGGATTGATCAGGGATGTCTTCTTTGAGTATTATGAAAGAGTTTTCTTTTGTATCAGACAAATTTAGGGAGGAGATGATTTATTATCCGACTGAAGTTGCCATTGAAACAAGTCAGGTAATAAAGCATTTCTCTCTTGGTTTGCCTGTAAACAATTTCATATTGGTCAAGAATTTGCTTCATTTAGACAGACAATATTCCACTAGGTTTTCATCACACCCAGTAATTGTACAAATAACTGTGTGTTCATAACAGTTTGTAGAAAACTAAGTTTTCTAATTATTTATCAGTAAATACCAAAAGTAGAACTAGTTTGCTGTAGGGCTGGGCCATTTGGGGAACAAATTAATCACATATTTTTTCCTCTCATATTGATTGATCTTGATTTTCGCTTCAGTTTTATTTGTCATTGTCAAAAACATCAAACTAAAAAGGCTTTTGGTGATGTTTCTGTACCATAGAGTAAACAGACTTTCTCATCTGTGCCATTTAATCTAGAAAACAATCAAAAGTCTGACTTCTGCCCCAAACCACATTCACTGTTTTAGCTGTAGAGCTCCCTCCCAATTCAAAAAACACACCTAAATAATTGACAGTTTGACACGACGGAACTCGATCTGTTGATTAATTGCCCAGTCCTATTGCCACCATTGACAGTTATGTTTTCAATGATTACCTCCTCATTGGATTTTTTTTAAACTGGGTTAGGGTTAGGGTTAGGGTTAGTTTGCATAATAAAATTGTCTCGAGTAAGACACGAATCATTAAGCTGCCAAAGGGATTAACTGATAAAACAAACACGCTGAGCTGTTTTTTTCTACAGTCGCTAAATGTCAGTGTGATGAGAATGAAAACGTCCAGAGGCAAGAACAAATTAATTGGTCATAAATATGTAAGTCTGAGTCAGAGCCCTTAAGCAGAGCTGAAAATAGAAAACAATTAAATTAGTCTTTCAAACATACATATTTAATTCTAACATAATGCAATATTTATAAGTAAAAGAAATTAAAATTGGGTTTATGCTTATAGTTGTTTTAGAGCTGTGACCTCAAAGCAAGAAGGTCCTGGGTTTGACTCACAGACAACCCTGTTTGCATGTTATCCCTGTGTCTTTGTAGGTTTTCTGAGGGTTTCCATTACCACTAAAAACATGTACAATTGGCTTCTCCCCAAGACTCCCCTGTAAAAGAGATTCAGCTGGACTTTCCTCGTTAAATATGCTCATTTTCAAAAATTGGTAGCAAACTTTGAAATGAAAGATTAGCATGCTATTTTATTTTTGCTAATAATTACTTGTATTTAAGTAAATACCTTTGAAATATGTGTAGAAATCTTTGTATTGTATTGTCTGTGATTGTGTGTTGTTTATTTAATGGTGCTGTTGTTGTGTTGTGCAGTGATGTGGCTGATCCGGTGGCTTCTCTCCTCTCTCTTTGCAATGGTGTTTCAGTGGCTTTGTGAACCTCTGTGCTTCTACATTTGTGCTGTGACAGTGTGGTTTGTGTCGTGTTGACCCTCTCTTCCTCTCCTCTCTCTCTCTTTCTCTCCTCTTTGTGTCTCTCCTTCTTCGTTTATATGTTTCTCTTTCAGGCCAGTCACTTTACGGCGCTCTCTGCCTTCTCTGCGACTGGCTAAATGTAATAACTGTAGGATATAAGCATAAGATTGCAAAGTAGTAACTGAACTGGACTTTCTCTGCTTGACGATAACTTGCTACTTTTGTTTTTGGCCCTTGGCTCTTGCCGTACTTTTAGCATGATTCCTAATGCACCGTTGCTCTGCACTTACTTTCTGCATTTGCTTATTGGACTGTGCTAACATGGACATGCATTTTGATTTTGAAAACCATGAACATCTCCAGGTACAGAGGTTATGCAGCATTAAGGCCAACGCTCACCGGGACACTCTGCTGCGCGGCAAACTGAACGCCATTCTATGCTCCATCCAGCTTTGGGACGCGACGTTGTGCCTGAAAATGTCCCTGCAGGCACCATAGTTTCTTCCTTTGTGATTTAGAGAGCACATGAGTTAGCGGTTTGCTCTAAAAATAATTACTTGTCAATCCTATTATTTTTCTCACTCATTACGACTGCGACTCGAAAAACGGCAAGTGACCCACTAGGAGCAGCCATGCTTTGGTGTGCACTGGCTTTTATCCATCACAGGATTTTAAATGTCAGCAGTGAGTGGCAAAAATACATGTGAGTCATTAGAAAATTAAAGGTGCTATACCCAATTTTTGGGTTAACCTGAAATGTTGAATGTACTTTTTTAAATTTCAGTCTAAATCAGGCCTATTCAATTATATGTATCAATGGGCCAAACTTTTTGATGGACTGTGGTCTGAGGGCCAGACTACGAAAACTAAACTAAACTACATATCATTATCTTTAGTTTTTTTTGTTTTGTTTTGTTTTTTATTGCAACAAATACAAAATAAAAGAGCAATGCATCATCACATAAGATCAAAATTAAAACAGGATCCAGTCAAAACAAACCCAGCGTCAATCACCAACTTGAACTAAAACAGGCCAGAGCAGCAGTGGACTAGACCGAGCTCCAAACCAAGACGAAACCTAGTCTATGTTTGGATCATATCAGATTTAAACTATGTCTTGGACAAGACTAGACCACAAAATCTGAGCCGAGACTAAACCAGGACTATAAAGTCTTAACTAACAGAATCTGGATCAAATGATGCACAAGCTTCTGAAAAATCCTAATGCTGGGTCAAAACAAACTGTTTAGTGGTCTGCGTTTGGTCCCTGGGCCGCTCGTTGATTAGCCCGGGTCTACATGTTTTGCTAACAACAACAGATGAAGTTTTTTAAGTTTACTTTAATAGACATAGACAGGACACTGCAGACTAATTTTCACATGAATAGACAATTTAACAAGAGATCTGTGCTGAGGAGACATTTATTTTAAGTTATTTGATTGTAAAACAAAATGGGTATAGTGCCTTTTGAACCCCAGTTGTGGATTTTTTTTAATAGGAATAGGTGCTTTCTGCATCACAAAGTAAACCAATGAAACAGGACCTCTTTTGCAGCCATGCAAGCTACAGGCACAAATTGGGCCAAAAAAAGCTGAGAAACACATTTTATCTAGTATTCTCATAATTTTGCCACTCATTCAGAATGTTGAGAAGCATTTTTCAATTAGAATGATGTCAGTGTAAAACCTCAATACAACATTTAACTTCCTGTGACTAAATTGTCCTGGAGATGATCATGTCTGTTTCATAATAACCCAATACTAATCCCCTTCTGTGAGTGTTTGTGTATTTACTCAGTGTTTTTCTCCTTCAGGTGTGTCTGACTCTGACTGCCAAGCGAATGGCTCGTAAGAACTGCCTGGTGAAGAACCTGGAGGCGGTGGAGACTCTGGGGTCCACCTCCACCATCTGCTCCGACAAAACCGGCACACTGACCCAGAACAGGATGACCGTGGCTCACATGTGGTTCGACAATCAGATCCACGAGGCTGACACCACCGAGGATCAGTCTGGTGAGGAGCCGCTGTCTGGGGCCGGGAGTAGGCTGTGACTAAAGGTTCAAATTTAGATACGAATTCTGTATTTAATAGCTCTGCAATGAATGAACAAAAGTGACACAAATGCACATGACGAGTTTATAAGGACAAACACTTGCATTGTGGAGTTTATCTCATACTAAGTCAGTTACACTGACGACTGAGCTATCTTTGCGAAAAAATAACCACAATTATTTTTCTTCATTGATTGGTCACCATTTTTTATTCAATTTTTTTACCCAAAAACAAATTAAAATGGCTTTTGTGAACATAAACAAACAAGGCTTAGTACTATTTAAGAATAGCAATACGTTTTCTAGCTCAAAGTTTGACTTTTGCTCTAAACATGTTTTTGCTGACAAAACTCCCAATAAAATAATTGCTGATTTGGCATGACTTAATCTTGAGCTATTGATTTTTTTATTTATTGTCCAGCCCTACATACCAAACAATTTAACTAATGTAATAAAACAAAAACAAAACTTCTTTGTAAAACCTTAATGCAGTTTAATTCATTTTATAAGTGATAATATGTGTTAGTATGGTAGTCCAGGGTTTGCAGCATTTTCTTTTCTTGTATTTATTTATTTTCAGTGAAAAGTAAGTGAAAACTTCTAATAGTTTTAGCATCTTTTTTTGGTCCAAAATGCTGAATTAAATCTATTTGTGAATCTATTCTAAACTCAGACTGGTTGAAAATCAAGTGATTATGCTGCGTTCAGATTGGACAGCGTTGTGTCTAAGTGTCTAAATTTGGGCATTAAAGCGTATTTTGACGCAGAACTTTTTAGAAACAGGCGCCCAAAGCACCCAATGCGCCTCGAGGCATTCAGTGGGGACAAGGATACTTTTTATCCCCGACACGCTTCTTTGCATTCCCACTTGTTTGCAAAAGGCTTTGTTTTGCACGTAGACCATTGAGAGAGAGAGAGAATGAGAGAAAACATAATTTACCCGATCGCACAACTTTCTCTCCCAAGCAGTCCTTTTGCTGACTTTTGTTCGCCGCAGCCGCTGCAATTTTGAGCTTCCACATCGCAAGGCGGTGCATCTTCAGAAGCATGAAGGCGCCTCAACACACGCCAGTTCGCACCGCAAATTCGCTTGAACGCTCAAGACGCTGGTTTACATAGACTTAAAATTGAAAATGAACGCAAATACGCTGTCCCGTCTGAACGCACCATTAGGCTGGCTGATACTTTTGCATAACTGTACTGTTTCTGATCAACCACCCTGAATCATGCACTCTCTGTTTCAGGTTCGTCTTTTGACAAAAGCTCCACCACCTGGGTGTCCCTGGCCCGTGTGGCTGCTCTGTGCAACCGCGCTGTGTTTAAGGCGGGACAGGAGTCTTTGCCCATCCTGAAACGAGAGGTGGCTGGAGACGCCTCCGAGTCGGCCCTGCTCAAGTGCATCGAGCTGTCCTGTGGAGCCGTCAAAGCCATGAGAGACAAGAACAAGAAGGTGGCCGAGATCCCCTTCAACTCCACCAACAAGTATCAGGTCAGTCACCTCTCTGTATCTCTAAGGAGCTTCTAAAATCTACTGAAATTGATTTGTAATAGCTGTAATATTGTCTTCGCTGGTCTAAAACTCTTAAATCTTTATCTCTGTCCCTGCAGCTTTCCATTCACGAGACAGAGGAGGAGAGCGACAACCGTTACCTGCTGGTCATGAAGGGGGCGCCCGAGAGGATCCTGGACCGCTGCACTACCATCATGGTCCAGGGCAAAGAGCAGCCCATGGACGACGAGATGAAGGAGGCTTTCCAGAACGCTTACCTGGAGCTGGGCGGCCTGGGAGAGCGAGTGCTGGGTGAGACACGACTTACACACGAATCTGCATTTTAAACACGACGAAAGAAAGTGTGATGTGTGTAACTGGACAAAAGCTCAATATGTTTTGCCACACATCCAAGCAAAACCACTGAAGGATTACAGAAACTATGCAGTATTCACAGTATTTTATATTCTTACAATTTCTAATCACTTTGCTAGACTGTAATGAACTCTTAGTACAATGAAATAATGTCTTTAGGAATCTAATACAAGGTTTACACAATTAAAACATGATGATGTTTTAATTGTGATGATAAGTGTGTTTTTTCAGTTCAGTAAAATGAACAGGAGAAAAGCAAGAGATAGTAGCATCTACTGTATAGTCCATCTGTGTTCATCTGCTGTTTGTAAAAGGCTTAATTGTGTCTCATAGTATTTTTCAGAACAGTTTTTATGTGTTGCTGCTAGTCTTCTGCCTTCTTTCTTACTATCTTGTTCTTGTTTCGGTCAGGTTTCTGCCACCTGTTCATGCCTGAGGACAAATATCCCAAAGGTTTTGCGTTCGACACAGACGATGTGAACTTCCAGACAGACGGGCTGTGCTTCGTGGGTCTCATGTCCATGATCGATCCTCCCAGAGCCGCAGTGCCTGACGCTGTGGGCAAGTGTCGCTCAGCCGGAATCAAGGTTTGTTTAACTTTCGTTTGTTTTATGGTATTGAAATTCTATCCTCCCAAGCATTTGAATCTTGTAAGCAACTAAAAATAACAGTGTTTATACTTTCCTCTTAGGTCATCATGGTGACTGGAGATCACCCGATCACAGCCAAGGCCATCGCTAAAGGTGTAGGAATCATCTCTGAAGGAAATGAAACAGTGGAAGACATCGCTCTGAGACTCAACATCCCCGTCAGCCAAGTCAACCCCAGGTAAAAACCCAGCTCTACACAATTATGTTCAGAGTTTAGGTGGAGGGCCAAACACAGACAGCAGTATCCAAACCCTATCCATGCCTGTAGAAAAAAAATAAATACAAAGGTTTTCAGAAAGTAGCCTAGTAAAAAAAAAAAAAATTAAAAAAATAAAATTCAATGTCCGTCTGTGTTTGAGAGAATGTTTGTGGTGTGATTTCAGAGATGCAAAAGCCTGTGTGATCCACGGCACAGACCTGAAGGATCTGACTCAGGATCAGATGGACGACATCTTGAAGAACCACACAGAGATTGTGTTTGCCAGGACCTCTCCACAGCAGAAACTCATCATCGTGGAGGGCTGCCAGAGACAGGTCAGGGACACACCAGAAGAAGTGTAACAGAAGAAAAAGTGGCAGATTTAAGATAAAACGTGACATTTTATTGCAACGACAATACAACAATGTTTGTCAGTACCTCTCATAAAATATTTATGAGCCTCATGCTTGCTAGGGTATTTAAGTTTTAAAAGAGAAAGTTTAAATTTAATCGATCAAACTCGTTCCCTTGTCTTACCAATCTTCTGACACATACAGACATTAGGAAAACTGAAACTGGATTCACAATCATATTACGGTTTCATCTCCAACTTTTGGGGTTACGTGAGAAATAAAAACGTCATTATCATTAGGTGCAGAAAGCGTGCAGTTGAATCATTTCATAAAGTCCTACTTCTCCAGAATATTCTTCCTGACAACCATTAAGTCAAATAATGAGCTTTAAGCCATACAGTATAAAAAGTGGGTGTGCCTGACTTTTTCTTTTGAAATTTAGTAATGCTTTTTGTCTGAATTAAATAATAAAGCATTTTAGTTTCCATAGAAAGCTGAAAGCAGCGTACTGTTTGGTCCTCTCCAGTTTCACTTTGTTGTCTGAAAAAATATATTTTTAAGCTGTATTTGCAACCTAAAATGTTTGCTCAGAGGCAATAATTGCAGCATGAAAATTTGGTGTGCGAGTTTTCATAAATTATGTTTGATGATATTATCTTATAGACTACTAGGTTTCTTCTTTGTTTTTTGTATTTTAAATCATACGTATTTCATTTGTAGTTGATGCCCTCCACACATTATGAACACATCTGTATTTGTTTGTTCAGGGAGCCATCGTCGCAGTGACAGGAGACGGTGTGAACGACTCTCCGGCTCTGAAGAAAGCAGACATCGGAGTGGCCATGGGCATCTCTGGCTCTGACGTGTCCAAACAGGCCGCAGACATGATCCTGCTCGACGACAACTTCGCCTCCATCGTCACCGGAGTCGAGGAAGGTCAGCGCAAAACAAACACCTTCAACTTCACTTTAAACTGGATGAATAATGCTAATAAAATCTGTGTATTCTGTGCTCTCATTACTTGTTTGTTATTTTTTCTTCAGGTCGCTTGATCTTTGACAACCTGAAGAAGTCCATCGCTTACACTCTGACCAGCAACATCCCAGAGATCACACCATTCCTGTTCTTCATCCTGGTGAACATTCCTCTGCCTCTGGGCACCATCACCATCCTCTGCATCGACCTGGGCACTGACATGGTGAGGATTTTACTAGGCATGAGACGAAATTATAATTTAGATTTACAATGATTGCAATTAACAACATAATCCTGATCAGAACTGATGACCTTTTGGATTGAGATAAGCGATAATTATAATTTTGTACCACACACAAGGCTATTCAACTGTTACACTGACCAAACAAAAAGTAATGTTCACTGGCACAGTAATAAGCTTTTGTTTGAGGCTGGCTCTGACCTACTGGATAAATAGAGAAATAATTCTGCTTTCTTTATGTTAGCATGTGGTCTTTTATTAAACTGAAACTTGAAACCGCTCAGGATTGGTGCTCAACGCTTATAGTTTTAGTATTGTTTTATGTTGCACAGTTTATTTAATTTGTTAATTGACAACAGCAGACTGACAAACTTTCCTTCTGATTCTAGTTTATTTACTAGCTTTTGTAATGATATCAGTATCAGCTTTTTAATATACTTTTGACAACCCTAAAGTCTAATCTCCCAAAGATAATATGACTTTTCAACAACATCAAGTATCAAGTATTCAAGTATTAATGACCAACAATTCTGCTCTTGCTCTTCTCTCTATAATCACTAGATGGCAGTGTTGTATTTGTCAAAGCCATAGACGTGTGTTTTCTGCCTCTGTCCAGGTCCCAGCCATTTCTTTGGCTTATGAAGCAGCAGAGAGCGACATCATGAAGCGTCAGCCCAGAAACCCAGCCAGAGACAAACTGGTGAACGAGAGGCTCATCAGCATCGCCTACGGACAGATCGGTACAAGTCATACGCAATATTATAGCACATGACTTTACTCAGGTTTTTACTTGAGCTTACAACTTACTGGGTTCCACTAGGCTTGTCATGATCACTTCATCAAACAGTATTTTTTAGGGTATTGATTGTCTCAACTGCATCTGATTAGACTTGAAACCAATGGTTATTTTTGTTAATTGGTTAGTTGAGCAGTTATTCTTTTGATTGTTTGATTAGTTGATTAGAACTCAGTGTTGTCTACGTGCAGGGATGATCCAGGCTCTGGGTGGGTTCTTCGCCTACTTTGTGATCATGGCTGAAAATGGCTTCCTGCCCTCTCACCTTGTCGGCATCAGACTGAACTGGGACGATCGCTCCAACAACGACCTGGAGGACAGCTACGGACAGCAATGGGTACGAGAGATATCTGACCTTTCAGCATTTTCATTAATATGATCCAGAAAATGAATGTAATACTTTTAATATTAATTCATGTTGGATAAAAAAAAAACAGCACAATTAAAATTGGGTTTCTATTAGCTATCATAAACTGAGGACACATAACATAAAATGATTTTAATCATAAGATCTGGCAACCCACCTGATGAAAACCAACACACAAAATGTGAAAGTAAACAGTGTTTTTTTTGGAATTGTGCATAAATTAACATGACATAATCAGTGAAAAAAAAAACGTTTAATTCCTTCAAATTAAACACACAAAATATAAAGACAAAGACTGTGTTTAATTAATATTAAAATAATGTTATTAAACTAATATTGTTGGTCTAATTGTGTTGTCTTCTCTTTGCACAGACATACGAGCAGAGAAAGATCGTGGAGTTCACGTGTCACACAGCGTTCTTCGTCAGTATCGTGGTGGTGCAGTGGGCCGACGTCATCATCTGCAAAACCAGACGCAACTCTGTTTTCCAGCAGGGCATGAAGTAAGTGTGAAGTGTACTAAGTAATATTACTCCAAAGTACAAAGTAGTGCTGCAAGAATTTGCAGGAGTAAGAATCAAGTGCTCAAATAGATCGAACTGGAAGGACGAAACATGGCATTAAAGAATACAGAAAATCGCGTCTTTTCACAAATAGACCAAATGAAATTAAAAAAAAAAAAAAAAATCTAAGCAAGCAAAAGACATAGTTTTTACAAATTTCACCAATTGCATTTTTGTCGTTTAACTTTACTCACAGTGGGAACAGGAACTAAATATTTTTACTCAACTAAAACTTTTGCTACTTCAAATAAAATGTTGAGCAAGTAGTGAGTAAAAGTATTCAGTCTATTCTGAAAAGTATAAATTCTCCAAAAGTTACTGAGTACTAACTTTTGATTTACTTGTATTGTATATGCATATGAATATGTAGTGTGTAGTTCATTCTTTAGCCACTAGATGGAACTAGAGACTGAAACTTTTGTCCTCAGTCTGTGCAGAAGATGTTGATTTAAATTGAGTTAGAATTGTAATAAAAAAAAAGTTTCTTCTAACAGTGCCCCATAGATTAAATTGAAAGATCTGTGGTTGTAATTCATTTTGACACTCTCCCCACAGGAACAAGATCTTGATCTTCGGGCTGTTTGAGGAGACGGCTCTGGCTGCCTTCTTGTCCTACTGTCCTGGGATGGACGTGGCACTGCGGATGTATCCACTCAAGTACGTTTAAAACACTGCGTCTTCTCTTTTTACCCCTCGTCCTGTCTCTAAACTCTGCTTCTCTGTTTCAGGCCCAGCTGGTGGTTCTGTGCATTCCCGTACAGTTTCCTCATCTTTGTTTACGATGAGATCCGAAAACTCATCCTTCGCCGAAACCCAGGAGGTGAGACATTTATACTCAAACGAACCAGAACCATCCCCTGTTCAGACCTAGTTTTGTCTGTCTCTGAAGCTGCATCAGTAGTCACTCACATAACACTTTCACATTAGAACAAATACGGTAGCTTTAAACTGTTCAGTCCTTGCTTACGGTCAGGCAGAGAATTTGTTGGACCTCTAAAATTTTAATCAGTATGTCAAATTTGTCAACTAAATACATGGTACTGGCACAGTATCTGTGACCAAATGCACTGACTACAAGTATTTATATTGAAAAAAAACAAACAAGAAAACATAGTATTTATCAATAACATGGCGTGAAAGTAAGTCACTTTGTGCCTATGCCATTCTGGTGTCACACATATTCAGCCAAATCAACCAAAAATTTTAATACAACGAATGTTAATTAAATGACAAAAGGTCTTGTTAATTAAACTTAGCTATAACTTACCTGTTAGCACAACTTCCTCACTTCTCCTTTTCCAGGCAATGTCCTTTTTAACCATGATAGTACAGTACTGCAGGGCTTTTCAACACATTTTTCTCAAGGGCCAGATATTTCTTAAGACAGTGACGTCTGGGCCAAAATTTAGGGTTACGCCAAATATCCACAGCGCTATGTCTGTTTCAGTAATGAAAATAACACAATATTGAATTTAAAGGCTCTACAAAACTTCTAAAATAGTGCTGAACCACATTTAAACAGTACTAAGAAAATCTCAGCATTAAACTAGGACTAGTCTAGGATCAAACAAGGTCTAAAGCAGGATTAAACCAGAACCAAAATAGGGCCCAGTCAAGTCTAAGGTAGCCCAGTTTTAAACCAGCAAGCAAGAGAAAGTATCTTGAGAAAAAAGGCTGAGGGCCAGATCAAATCTTTGAAGGTCTGATTTGGCCCCAGGGCCTTAAGTTGAATAGGTCTGCAGTACAGCATCAACATATTCAGCACGTCTTAATTTGTTAGTGTTAATGATTTAGTATGTTTAAAATTAACCCATGTGTTTTCTTTGTACTGACAAAAATATTAATATTACATTTTCTCTCCTTTTCTCTTTTTCTGTCTTTCAGGCTGGGTGGAAAAAGAAACTTACTATTAAATAAATTATCAAAGCATCATTTACTTCTCACCCGTCCCTTTCTCCCCTTCCTCCCCCTCCTCTCCTCTCCCACCTCCTGTTCCTCCTCCCCCACACCTCTCCCCTCTCTCTCTCTCTCTCTCTCTCTCTCTCTCTCTCTCTCTCTCTTTCTCTCTCTCTCTCTTCACTTTCACCTGTACAAGATGTTTACTCCCCCCACATCTCTCCCACATCCGCCCTCTCGCCTCCTCCTCGCCCTCGTCTCGCAATTCAAAAATCAAACTCGCCAAGACTTCGGAGAGACGCGGGCCAGGAGGGGACACGCGGGAGGGCATCTGGTGTTTTTGTGAATCTTTACCCACTCCTCTCTCTCCCTCTCTTTCCATTATTTTATATCCAAACAGCACTTGTCTGCCAGTAACACTGTTTGTGCCGTTGCTACTACTACTACTACTCTTATTATTACGATACTGTTAAAGTCATTTGTGATAAATTACAGTTTGTGGAATAAAAAAAAAACGTTCATCTCGATTGCATTTTTCTTACGACGAGCAGAAAAAACAACAGGCAGCTTGGTCTCGAGCAAAAAAAAAACAAAACATTTTGCAACAAATTAGCTTTAGCATTTAGCTTCGCACTCACTTCCATCAGTATAACAATCACACTTTCTATTCTCTCTCTTATCACTGCCAAATTTCTACTGCCAGATCAACAAAAATCACATTCCCTACACGTCTTTTTATTTAAAGGGACTATATTATGCTGTTTTTTCCATGTTATGATGTTGTTTCCTCATTAAAAACGCAGCTCTAGTTGAGAATTGTTTCACGGAGTGTGTTTAAACTGCTTAACAAGTTGTTTACCATGACTACAAACTGAAATTGTTCACTTGTTAATCTTAAAATATTGTTTCCAGTCTAAAAAAGTCAAAGATATAAGTTATTTCTGTGTTTTAAGTAAAGCTACTTCACAGCAGTTGATCATTTGCTTACACGTTGCTATGGTGACAGTCACAGAGCAGTGATTTCGAATGGGATTTAATTGTTGCCAGGGCAACCAGTTAGCATTAACATTCTCGCTAACTGGTTTAAACACTTTTAACACAAACCTTGCTTAATATAAAAGCTGTATTTTTTCTGTTAATCTGAAAACATGCAGTTCCACCTTGTGATGTCATTGAGTAACAATACAGGAAGTGTTTCACTGTGGTTTTAAAGTACTTACACCTTTATTAAAATCGTTTGAAATAATCTAATTTTGGGGCTACAGCTATTGCTTTACTCTTGTTGTCTTTAAGTGTATCGTAGTAATTTAGTACAACTGAGGCTAAAATGGCTGTTAAAACTGCCACGTAATGACATCACAAGGTGGATGGAAGCATTTTTAGCTTCGTAAATACAAACAGCAGGATTACTCAGACATTTGTGAAGGAAAGAAAACACAACTTTGGTTCAGTTTTATATGACGAAACAACAATCTAACATGGCTAAAGTCAACTCTGCATAATATAGGACTTTTAAAAACGACAATTTGTAATATTTTTTTTTTGTTTGGAGTGGGTTTGAAAGCGTCTTGTTTGTCATTCGGACATAATAAAGCACACAATATACTATTTTCATCCCAAATGTCCCTAAAAAATAAACCCGTCCCTGCCTGTTCTAACCTTACTTGTTTGTCTAATTGTGAAAACAGTGCAAATACTCCTTCCTTGTTCAGTCCCTCACCACTTTACCATCCTGTACACCCATCTTTCCCCCAAATCCCTCACCCCTCTCCTCCCCTTTTACCCCCCTGCCTCCCCTGTTAAAAAATACAATCTTTCTGTGTCCTCGGAAAAAGAGATTTCTCTCCGATTTCATTATTTAAAAGCAGTGGATGTGTGAAAATAAATAATTAAATAAATAAAAGGCATTGTGTGGTAAAATCGTATATAAAACAGCAAAAGAATACTAGTGATATATCTATGGAAAAAAATGAAATAAACTAGAAGGATCTCTCTTTTTTCAGTTTGGTCTCTGCTTTGTTTTGTGTGTTAGTTTTGTCAGAAAATGGAAATAAATGCTGTGACCAACTCTTCATGTCGTCACTAGTGTCCAGTCGTCTGTTTACAGCGGCACACATAACATTCATGAATGCATTTGACACAGAAGTTAAAATGTCTGACTTTATAAGTATACTTCATGTAGGTGTGTTTTTGGAATGCTAAGCTCACTTTCATGTACCACAGACTATAGAGCTGTCAGTCAGAAATGTACAGGAACTCAAAATGAAACACAAGAGCTAATTCAGAATAACATAGTTAAATAACACATGGGCCAAAAGACAAACACAGCTGACAAACTCTGGTGGATCCTTCAACAATATTCTGTGGTTAGGTTTGCTGACATTGTGGCCCTGCTCCAAGGACCTCCAACATGTAGCTCATAACTACCAGTAAGCACTTGCCAAAGCCAGATCCTGTCTGGGCAGTACTCGGATGGGAGACCGCTGGAGGAACCTAAGGTGCCTCAATGGGGCGAACAAAGGAGAAACTCGTGTTCTTAAAGGGAACCCTTGATGACATATGGCTAAAACACTAGTACTGGTCATGCTTATTAAAATAAATTACAAACAAATATATAACTGCTTACAATTTTTTATAAAATTGTCATGGTTCATGTTGTTTTCAAGCCACTGGGAGCCGCCATTTTGGTTGATGACATAAAATAGTGTTTCCATGGTTACTCCCACAATTTCATCAGTGAACAGTTGCCACAAAAACACCACTGACAGTGTCCAGTTCTTGCCTCTTCCTCTTGATTATCTTCAGTTTTAGATTCCACATAATTGTTCTGTTTTTGGCTTTGCTCCGGCTCAAACTGACAAGGTTTAACCCAGGAATTCATGTTGCTTAGTTACCTGCTACTGCCTGTTACCTTGACAACACTATTTTATGTCACAACCGCAGCAAAATGGCAGCCTCCATGTCATTTCTTCATAACACTATTTAATAATAATTTTATAAAACTACAAATACTTCCAAGGTATTTGCCCTGTATTTATATAAGTGATGATATTATAAATGTTTTAGGATAAACATGTGATTATATCCAGGGTTCGCTTTAAGCAAGACACTTCAC
Source organism: Mugilogobius chulae (assembly GCA_038363315.1). NCBI lineage: Eukaryota > Metazoa > Chordata > Actinopteri > Gobiiformes > Gobiidae > Mugilogobius > Mugilogobius chulae. The sequence continues at coordinate 38,856,264 of CM076408.1, forward strand.
ACCCACATTGTCTAGTCTGGATCTGGTCTGGCATAACTCTTAAGAATATTACGTGTGACTGTTGTAGTCTCTGCGCTCATAGGTTTAGATTTATCATGTGTGACAAAAGGGGTCAACATGGTCAATGTGTGCATGCGGCGCACAGGCTAGCATTTTTACCTCACAGCAAGAAGGTTGCTGGTTTGAGTCCAGGGCGGCGCGGGCCTTTCTGAAGTTTGCATGTTTCTTCCTGTGTCTGTGTGTGTTTCCTCCGGGCACTCCGGTTTACCACTCCAACCAAAAACATGCAGCACCGAATGTCCTCCAGTTACTGACCAAGTCTAGCACGAGATCTGTCCCACTATGGCGCTCACTGCTCCTGATGAACCTGAGGCCTTAAAGGATCGGTCAAATGCAGAAAACACGTTTCCCACAGATACAATAAAGTGTAACTTAATCTTATCTAACAATCAAACAAACCTTACCTGACAACTACAAGAGAAAAAGAACTGACAGCATTAGATTCCTGCGCATATCTGACTTCACTTAAATAAATTATAGCAATAGAGCAGCTTTACTGATCCTTTTCAGGATTTTTGCTGCAGCTAATTTCTTCAAACAAGATTAAAAAGGAGAACACATTAATTAGCTGTATACATTAAACAGTCGAAACTCAGTCAGAACAATGTCATTACACAATAAATAATAAAAGTGACGAAATCAAAAGGTTCTAAAACACAAAACAGCACTTTGCAGACGGGCAGAGGAAGTCAAAATCTTAAATTTGCACAATTTCAGGTTGAAAGACCAACAATCATTTAATCAATCAACCTTCTGTGAAGCTGCATATGTTCTTTTTATTGATGGAAAATTAGTTACACCAATCCAGTTTTTTCAGTTCCAATAACTACCAATACATGATATTGATCAATACCGGTGTAGAAACTGAAGTATATGGAGTCAGTGTTACAATAAAATACTTAGCCAATATCATTTATCCAGCAATCAACAGATACTGTATGTTGTTCCCAAGAAAGATATATTATTCCAGAACTTGTCAAGCTTGTTTTCACTAGTGTAGCTTTTATTTTCTAGTGCAAGATAAAAAGTCTTTCCTGCATCTTAGCACCTTAATGTGAATACAGTTTCAGACATTATGACACTTTCTCTGTAAACTTGAGCCAGTAAATAGTCTTAATACATCTATCTACATTTTGCTACGTTAAGTTTTGTTGAACCATAATAGAGACTCGGAAACCAACACGTCAACATTTCACAGATCGACACCGATATCTGATCCCAGTATTGTATCGATGAATAGGACTTGTTCTGCAAAATCCACTTTTCTGAGTTTGTTATGTGAACAGTGTTGTCTCTGCTTTAGTTTGGTCAAAGGTTTAATTACACTGATTCTTGCATGTTTCCTGTTTTCACCGATTGCTGTCTTCTGTATTTACACATTTTTGGTGTTCACCTTTATGTGGATACTTTTTATCTTTTGGATTGTTGAAAGTGTTTCTGGATGAGATTGAACCTTTTTTGACTGAAAGAACTGAGCACAACTTGATACAACTTACTAGTATTTTAACAAAACAGAATTGGCTCTGTGCACAGAAGTCAGTTGGCTTATTTATTTTCAAAAATGCTAACTTCCTGTTGTCATGTTCATTTCCTGTTTAGTTCATTTCTATGGAGTTTCACAACCTCAGTCTAAAATGAAAAAAGATTTTAAGATCGGGCAGTGAACAGTGAGTTGTTGGTATTTTTTTCTGAAAACATGTTGAATACTTTACAAATGAGGAGAATATTTCACCAAAGTGTGTTTATTTAAAAAAAAAAGTGTTAATCTGTCAATGCTAACGCTAAAGCCTGACAATTTGAAAATAAACAGCCTCTATGCACAGGGTCAATTATTAAGTACTGATGACTAAACATTAGAGATGGCCGGAAAAAATACTTTAGTTTGACTGAAAGTGATAAAACGGGTAAGCTGCTGGTTACGTTTAAGAGAAATTGTAAAAGATTCGAGTCAAAACTGCAGTGAGGTGTTTTGTTAACAGCCCATAAGAGAGAAAAGATGGAAGCTGAGTGAGAATGAGAAATACAGAATAAAGAGAGAAGTCAAGAGAAAGCTGGAGGTACCTCATAGTACCAAAAACAATGAAGTTTCTAAAGTGAAAAGAGCACAAATATGGAAAACAAAAGCACTTTACAATAGGGCAATCTTCCACTGTTAAACTCCATTATGATTACATTTTACTCTGAAGAGGCGGGGCTTATCAGTTCTGCAGTTGTAAACAGGAAGTCAATTGGCCTGTTTAAATTTCTTTGGGCTTTTATAATGAAGTAAAAAGTACATTATTGATCTATGTGTGTTATAGTTTTTTTTTACTAACCACATTGAACAAAAAACAATAGATCCGTGTTGAATCGTATGATTTTCTTTTGCTGCTTTAGCTCACAATCCTTTATGTGAAAGCGCTGAGCCCACAAGCGCTCCACTCATTACCACCACCACATCCAACACTAATACACCTTTCCTCTCTCCACCCCCCACCCCCCTCTCTCCCTCTTTCTCTCCCTGATTACCTCCACCACCACCTCCACACACACACAACTTCTCTTCTCTCCATCTTTCTCTTTTAAAACCTTTCTTCCTTACACCTATTTTACGCACACACACACATACACACTCTCTAATATATATAGCCTTTTTTTTTTTCTTCTTCTTTTCGGACACCCCTTCGCCCCCTCCTCCCCTCCCCCGCGTCTCTCTCCGTAATCTGGCTGGCCCGCTGCCCCTCTCCTCCGCTCCACTGTTCTGTGTGATAGGATATCGATCGGTTTGCCTCGAGTCGGCGTGGCGCGCGGGGTGGGGTTGTGTGTGCGCGTGGGGAGGTGTCGAGGGGCGCGTCGTTGGTCAGACATGCTCCAAGGTCGTTGCCAAGGCGACTGGGGGTCACAGGGGTTGCCATGGAGCCCAGGGTTGAAAGGTCATTGAGGAGAAGGAGGAGGAGGAGGAGGAGGAGGAGGGGTTGGTTTTGTAGTGGCAGAAAGAGAGAAGAGTGTCCAGTGCTGGGGTTGCAGAAATATATTGGGGTGGGGTTTGATTGGGGAGAGTGTGTGTGTGTGTGGGGGGTGGGGGGGGGGGTATTAAAGGGGAGGAGGGGGGGTGTTAATAATAAATGTGGGTGCTGTTGCAGAGGCGCCTTTCCTGGTCCTTTCTGCTCCATCTGTGGCTCAGTCCGTGCGATGTTTTTGTTGAGATCATAGCACTGAATGAAGAAAGTATCCGCAGCAGCAGAGCCAATGCAATCAAACTTAAGATATATCAGAATTCTCAAAGCTTTACTAAAACATGACAAAACAGATAGTAACTAAACCAAATGAAACTTATTATGTGAAGAAATCCTCTCTTTTCACATTAAAGAACACATACAGTGCATTTTCAGGTGCAGGTGTTCAACTATAACATAAGTTGACAGTCATTTTGTTCAGGGTAAACTGCAGTATTGATTGAAAACGGCCTAAAAATAGAAACGGATCAATTGACTTCCTGCTCAAAACTGCTGAACTGAGAAGCTCCGCCTCTATTTTAGTGACATTTCAGTGAAACAAGTCGTGGAAAGTGACTACACGACCTGTCACTCAGAGTCTTCATTTATCTGCAGTTCTCATTGTGAACAGGGCTGCATTTCTACCTGTAAGCTTACCCTGTGTTGAGAATACCATAAATCAGGGCCATTCAACCTAAAGCCCAGAGGCTAAATCAGACCTACAGCCTCCCTTCCAAACATTTTTAGACAATATATTTAGTTGTTTTTACTGGTTATTTGTATCTTCTTCTATCCATGTGTCATTTGGATCAAATTTTTCGTCAGAAATCTAATACATCAGTAGTTATTTATGTTCAAATTAATCTAATGCTAGAAATATTCTGTAAGATCCGAAATAATAAAAAAAAATGCTTGTCACCTCCAGTCTAGAAGTCTCTGTCTGCTGGAAAATGAATAGCCCTGCTATAGGGGGATTTTCGGTCGACATCACTTTCCGCCCTACTGCGCATGCGTTACGCAGAAAGAGCCGCTCTCCGTCTAGTTAGCTGGGGAAACTTCTTTGAATAAAACAACAAAACGGGACAAGAGCAGCTGTTTCGATCAGGTCTGAACCGGTCTGACAGACGTCTGTCTCCTGAAGCAAGAATGTAACTTCTAAGGGTCGTAGGGTCGAATTTCATCCACAAATGTTGATTCAGGAGCATAACTTTTGTTTTCGCAGTGATAAACTCTTGTAGTTAGCTGACAACAGAGCGTTTTCGACTTGTTTCCACTGTTTGTGTCAATGAGCGGTGACTCTTTCTGGAGGCGGGGTGCGCGCGCATCGCCCGTTTTGAAAAACAAAAAATTCCTCTTTAAGTTCAGTGCCATACTCTGGAAAGCATTGTCCTTTTCTATTATTTAATTTTTACTGCCATCCATTTGTTTTACCTATTATGTTGTGATGTCACATGAATCAAACCTTTACCATCTCCATGGAGACCAGCAGGTGGAGGATCCAAAGCTTCTTCTTCCACATGTCCTTCTTCCCTCATATGCTTCCTTCACAAGCTCGGACTTCTGTTCAAACAGATGCCAACAAGACAGGTCTCACGACAGTCTAATCCCAGCTCACGTTCCTTTCCTATTAGTGGGTGAAGAATCCAATACTTGATGAATTCTGGTTCACAATGTTAGGAAGAGCTGACATCTAAGGTACAACTTGCAAAATCAACGGGTGTATAGCCTAAATAGTTATTTAGAGATATGCTCAATGTATGACTGACTGTGTGTGGCCAAGGTGTTTAAAAACTAGCCACAAGAAGGGACGTAGAAGTGTCATCTTGTTTCAGAACTTATTAAAGATAACAAACTTATCTTCATTAAATAGTGACTTTTTAGCAACATGCATATCGCTACAGGGAAGCATTTTGGGACATTTTTGACAATAAAATTTGTTGTAAATTGCAAAAATGATTAAACTGGACTGACCTGTGAATACCCACCTCAAGTGTGCCTGCGCCTCTCCACATGTGACTTTTAACTTGACCTGGTAGAACCACATGCTTCAGTCTATGGAGATATCTAAGCTTAAAGCCATAGTGTATAATGTTCTATTGACAAAGCAACATCAGCTCCATGAGAAAAAGGCAGTGCTCCTTAACTTTACCTGCACAATACTTTTACCTCGAAGAGATTCTGACGACTGCAGAAGTGTGATCTAACGCTTTCCACTCAGACAGAGACAGGCTGTGTGAGTGAAGTGTCTTGCTCAGGGACACAAAGGCTGAGGATCAAACCGACTGTGAGGTTTTGAGGAAACGGTCCGTGATCCAGAAAAACACATTCACATCCACTTGGACTTATCTGAGCCCAAGCACCTTAGTCCCACCAATTCACCCGCCTTTTTTTTTTCACTTTTTAAGCCACTGGACCAAATAGGATCTTAAAGTCACAAGGCGTCCGTGCAAAGCCAATCTCAAAATGCTGCCCCACTCACTCACCCCCTCCCTTCTCTCTCTCTCTGTGTTGTGTGAGTGAGCTTTGGGTTTCAGTTTGTTCTCTCTGCAACGGAAGAACTGATGAGATACTTACATTTTAATTGCAACATATCCAAATCATTTCAGTATTTTTTTTCACCACTGCGCTACTTGGTGTTGTGGTCGTAACAATCCACTTCTTTCTCTGAGGTGCCCAAACTTTTCCCTCGGCTGGACAAAATTTAAGTAATCATGACACTCTGCTGGTCAAAAGGTTTCACTCAGATGAACAGCAGATGCAATTAACCTTATAATGCAGTTTACTTTTGCAATATAAAAATGTCACCTATCGAAATTAAACCAAATTTTACATCGTGAAACCAACCTATCTTCCTCAGACGACAAAAATGAACATGCTGAAGGTCTGGCCTAATATTGTGATGCAATTTAAAATCATTTAATGGTTGTTTATTCAACTTTTATGGGAATTGTCTTGATTTGGTGTAACTTTTGTAGTAGTTTTGTTTTGTTTTTTTCTGTAAAGGTGCACTGTGTAACTTGTTGGAGGTGAAAAGACAACTACATAATTCATTAGAAATAGAAAGCTAAAACTATACTTTTGGACATTCTGAATGGGAAATGGGGATATGTTACGCCATATTGTGAACAAATACAGTAAAAAGAACAGCTTTTCCATGAAACCATACAAAAGACCCACCCTCGAGTCAATAATAATAGTCCTTCTTGTGGCTAAGGATACTCACTTGCAGTACAAACACTGATCTGTATACTTATTTATTTATTTATTGTATCAAAGAAATCTAAATGACAAAAACATGCTTTTATTCTACTCTATTTTTAGTCAGAAAGCTACACAGTTCTCCCTACAGTTGACCTGAGTTCTGGCGTAGAGTGATGGAGCCGTGACTGTCTCTTTACACTTACGGTTGCAGTGGTAGAGTGGTTAGTAGTCTCACCTCAGAGCAAGACTCCAGTTGAACTCTCGAGCTTTACTGGTTCAATGGGTTTCTCCACCAAGCAAAACCTGCATTAGAAAGAAAAGTCCTGACCAAGCAACAAGAAGATCTGGAGGATGGATCCTTGTGACGTTCCCTGCTCCTAAAGAGACACTCTAGAGACATTGAAGGAGAGAAGCTGCAGAGACACTGAAGAACAGGTCACATGCTGGAGACACATTGTGAGGTGAAAAAACAATGAATTTGAACCTACACTTTGAACTTTTGATCATGTCTTGAATATTTTGCCATGCAGCTCTTAGAAGGAGGTCCTTAACTTTGGGACATCTCTGAATGCACAGTCCTGTCTCTGTGCATCAAACTCCTGCAGTTCCAGTGAACGGCCTCACGATGGCGCCCGTCTCCCTCCAGCTGCAGCAGAGCGCGCGCTGTCAGCTCAGATCCACGGCTCCTGCTGCTGCACACTTCTGCTCTGTTCACCGGACCGAGCTGTGGATCCACGTGAGTCACCACTATTACACTCAGAACGTGCACATTTATCTTACACGGTTTTTAGAAAATGTCTGTAACACAAAAGGAAGAGTGTAAGTTATAAGGCAAACACAACACAAAATCTTACTTTTCACAGCTGAAGTATGACAGCCGCTCCTGGCGATAGTTTTTACCTGTTTTTCGTCATGTCTTGGCTTTTGTTTTGAGGAAGGGACGCGTGGTTGACGTCTAAGCTGTCAATATTGTGGAATGTCGGTATGAGCAGAAACTATGGCTAATGTTTAGCATTTATTCACTGATAACTGAAAGAATAATTTTTTAGAATTGTTTAATTAAAATATTTAGGCCTATTTAAATCCCCTCTTGTTTTTATCAATATATGATAAAACACAAACTATGAACTACCTGGAAATGTTAAAGATAAAAATCACATTGTGTCTCTCTTGTTTAGAGTCAAATCAGCCTCTGGAATGAATCAGACTCAGTTTCTACAGTAAACTTACAAATAAAAAAAATGCTTACATTTTTGTGAGTAATTTTAGGTCCCTAAAACAAATTTTACCTCAACTACCTTCAGCGTTTGCAGAGGAATTGTCAAACCCCAAATATACCAATCTTAGTGTCATTCAGGTCTCAGCTTTACCAATCCTTATATGTATCAACCAAATTTTAGACAGAAAGTAGATTCTGTTTTTCTTTTGTCTGGAGAAAGTTCTCACTTCTGATCAGAAGCTAAAGCTACAGGGACACAGCTTTAAAAGACTCCAGACATTTGCTTGTGCTCCAAAGGATCAGAAACAGTTTTAGTTTGAATTTTTACAGATTTTAGTCGGACGTGTGAGAGAAAATAGGCCAGAATGAGAAGGGCTTGATTTGCCTGTCACAACAAATAATACATTGAAGAAGATTCAGCGGCATTTAGAAAATTATAAATGAAGTAGGTTAATATTTAAAGTGTATATACTTATTCAAGTTGACTGCCTACCTCATTTCTAAAAGATGTTTAAAAATATTTTTTTGTTTTGTTTTTTCAAAGCAAACATTAATGTTTGTAGTTATTGATTCTCTTATGTCATTGCAGAGCAGTGACTGAAGCAGACGGACTCACAACAGCAGGCCTTCTGTAAAGCTCCTTTACTTCATGTTTTCACCACAATAATGGAGGTTGTATTGTGAAATTCTTCTGTGCAAATGTATTATCCTCGTGTGATTTTCTTGTGCCTTGGCTGTTGTGTGTTTAAAAGGTAAGACGTGACATTTGCTCTCAGCACCAACACAACTGTCCTACTCCTAAGAATGTTTTATAATTTAATTTAATTCTCTTCATACAGAAGGTTCTATTCAAAGACTGTTTTCTCAAATAAATTTTTCTGAACAAGGTCATCAATATCAAACCCAAAAATACCTCCTACACACACCAAACTTATTACCTATCCTATTATCTAATTCTAAGTCTGATTTATTAAAGTCCAAAATGTCCCAAAATAATTAACTTTTATACACATTTTTTTGTAAATCTACTTACCTTAAAAACGAAAGAAGATATGCAAAATCTCCTCTATAAAAACAATATTTCAACAAAATAAATACACTCAAACTTTTTTTTCCATTTTGTTCCTCCCGATACCTGCATTTCTGGCCATTTTTCTGCACATAAAATGCTTATTTGTAGAACTGGGTGATATGGCAACAAATTTAAATCATGATTTTCCTAGAGCCAGATTATCGTTTAGATTTATCACGATTCTTAGACCGTTTTCTGTTGCCTTTGACGTAAATAAAATCATCTGCTTTATGGTTGGCTTTAGCTGTCACTCACAGAAGGACAAAGGCTGGCCAGTGTTGCCAGATTTTCAGAGAGAAACAAGCAACCAAGCTTAAAAAAAACAACTCCCAAACAAACAAACTCAGCACTTCAATAAATTATTTTTTAATCTAATAATTTTAACATTGTGTGTTCCCTCAAAAGTGTTTATGTTTCATAGTTTTTATAACATTCACAATGACTTTATACATGAGCTTGATGTTTATCACAGTATTGCCCAGCCCTACTTATTCGTAAATGAAAACATGACATGAAGAAACACTTTTTATATGTTTTCTTTGCATTTTTACATAAGAACTTTTACACTTACAGCTATAAATTCTGCAGCTTAATGTAAACCCAGTCTTTGTGCTATATAATTCTTTCTATATGTTCCTTCCTCAGTTTAAAAACACGGAGCTATACTTGAGTGTTACGTGTTTGTCCTTGAGGTAAACTTGTCTTACATTACGGTCATCTTAAGCTTTACCGAGGCGTCTCAAGACCAATTCCACTCTAATGTAAAACTTGTGAGTGGTGCCACGCTTGAAAAAACACTCTTACTTAATGAACAACACATTTAAACCCAGTAGTCTATGTTTTCCTCACATTTTCCTCTTTAACGTTGTGTGTTTTTGACCTTAATATAACTTTTATTAGGCCGCAGAGCAAAAACCCCGGATTGAGTGTCATCGCCTGCTGTCCTCTCCACACACACACTGATGGGACACGAACCCCGGACGCCATTTTATGTCTTCTCCGAGGCTGGATGGAGGTCGTCATGGCAACAGCAAAGATGCACAGAAAAGAGGTGTGTATCAGGAGGAGCTGTATAGATTTGTTGAAGGACACGGACTGGAGGAAGCCGTAATAACTGTCACATTATAAGTCAGATTTTCTTCGTGTTTTGTCTGCCAAAATTGGACTTTTAGTTTTTGTTAATTTGACCATTTTTATTTAAAGTTTTATTATTTATTTTAATCCACTTCATTCGTTGAGTTCTGTAAAACATTAGCTCCCACACACGCCAAACTGTACAGACTTGAACGTGACAATATTTGAGGAATTTTATAAAAGGATTTGCCTGTTCTGTCTCTCCTTTCTCCCTGTGTCTTTCTTTTCTCCTCTTCTCTTTATCTCTCTCTATTCTTGCACTCCTCTCCCTTTTTCTCCTGCTACTTTTGTCTGTTTCCCCTCTTTCTCTGCTCTCTCTTCTTTCCTCATCACAGTTTCTCTTTGCTTTCTCTTTCTCCATCGCTATTCTTCCACTCCTCTTCTCTCTTTTCTTCATCCTGACATCTCTCTCGTCTCTCAAAGTGTAAAGAGAGGAAAAACTCTCTTTACACTTCCCTCCCCTCCTCTCCTTGTTCTCTCTCTCTATATTTTATTTTTCTCTTTCTCTATTTTTCTTACTCTCTTTACCCCCATTTACTTTCCCTTCTTCTACTTGTTCTCTCTCTCTTTTCCTGTCTCATTATGGTCTCTCTTTGCTTTCTCTTTCTTCATCTCTATTCTTTCCCGTTCTATTCCTCCAGCCCCATCTCTCTTTTTCTTCCCGACACCCCCATTCTCTCTCTCTTCTTTCTTCCCTCTTTGTTCTCTCTCCTTCTCCCTCTATCCCTCTCTGTTCTTCCTCCTGTTACTTCTTCTGCCTTCTTTCTCTCCCTAACTTTCTTATTCCACCACTCTTTTCTCTCTTCCTACCATTCTCTCTCTCTCTCTCTCTCTCTCTCTCTCTAACACCACAGTCTCTCTGTCTCTCTCCACCACTCTCTCTGTATCTCTTTACCTCTCCTTACATCTTGATACTCCCCTCTTCTTGTTTTGTCACCTCTCTTGGTTCTCTCTCTCTCTCTCTCTCTCTCTTTCTCTCACTCTCTCGCTCCATCCCTCTCTTCTTCCTCCTGCTACTTATTCTGCTTTCTTTCCCTAACTCTCTCTCCACCACTCTTTCCCTCTCTTTCTACCATTCTTTCTCTCTGTCTCTCTCTCCTCCAGTCTCTCTCTGTCTCTTTTCCTTCTCTTCTCTTTACCCCTCTTTATATATTGATACTCCCCTCCTCTTGTTTTGTCCTCCTTCTTGTTTGTTCCCTCTCTCTCTCTCTGTTCTTCTACTTGTTCTGCTTCTCCACTGCTCTTTCTTTCTCTCTCTCTGTATATGTCTCTATTCTTCCTCCTCAATTTAACACACTTTTCTCCTCTTGCTTCTTTCTCTCTCTACTTGTTCTCTTACTTTCGCTCTCTCTCTCTTCTCTCTCTCTCTCTCCTTACTCCCCCTGTTTAAAAGACAGATGGAGCGCTGTTGTTCCCTTTCTTCCCGCGGCCGGCTGCACGTGCCCAGAACACAGGGGCCTCGCTGCGTCCCATTCACCCCGACCCCTCCCTCTCTCTCTCTCTTTCTCTCTCTCTCACCCCTCCCTCTCTTCTGCCCCTCCCTGTTCTATTCTTCTACCACACTTACCCCTGCTTTTTGCCTCTTTTGCTCCATTATCTGCCCTTCACTCCACGTTTGGGCTCCACACACTCCTCAAAGACATTATTCTTGTTTCCGCCTGAACTTGAGACGTCGTTTAGCATCTTCAGCATCTTTAGCATCTTCAGCATCTTTATGTTTAAAACCTCCCAAAATGTCACTAAATTATTTGTATAAAGTCAACAACACAACTGACTACTTTGTCTGCAAAAAACAGACATTATTATGAATAAAACTGAATAAAACTAAAGGACTGACGGAATAATTTTCTGTTTATCTGATAATTGTAATCTAATTTAATAACACAACAGAATAGTTTTACTTAATTTGCAAAAATGTGTGTTTTTGTTTCGAAATTCTGTCACTTATCATCAGGGACGTAACACCAAATTCTGGGCCCTAGTTACAAAACATCTTAGTGGGCCCCTGGTACATAAACTTAGTGTATTAATGTGTATTAAAAGATAAAAAAACATTGTATTTGTTTTTGCTAATATGTAGTCCCTGCATGCACACAATGAACTTATTTATATTACTATATCTTTAATAATCTGAAGGCCTCCTCAAATGTTCTTGCATGCTAATTTTAGGTTGGAAAAAAATCTACATTTCCCTAATTTGTTTATCAGAAGAAAAAAAAAATCTTTTGGGGGCCTTTACTTGTCATGGGCCCTGACACTCTTGCCTGGAAAATTCAGACGATATTTAAAAATATATATCGTGTCCCTCTTTTCAATTCCAGTGGGTGTGACTGACAGATTAATGAGCCAATCAGGGACATGCATCGTCTCCTGTATGAAAACAAACATGGCTGCTTAGGACAAAAAACAAGAAAATGTGAAAAAAAATGTTATGTGGAACTGAAAAATATTGCATATTTCTGCAAAATTAATGAAGATGCAAAAAATAAAAATAAAAAATTGAATGTGAGGTGCGTGAAGTTAGATTTTGTTTTAAATGACAGACGACCAATCAGTATCAACATCACACAAATAAACTAATCTGATTGGCCGGGTCATTGTGGAGTTGATCTGAAAAGCAGGTGGGAAAGTGGTGACCAGACCCACTCTTCACAATTTGCTGAAGCGTGAGCTCTGGATCCCAGGCAACTAGAATAATATTGAGAGGATTTCCTACAGAAGAGAAAGAATCGTATTAAGCTTATGAAAACACTCACAGACAAATAATACATAGCAGTTTCTTTTTCAAATATTTGTTTTGCAAAAGAACTTTCCAAATATTTAAATTGACTGTACCGCGTTACAGTAAGAACTTCAATGCTAGCAATCATTGTTTCAAATTTTAACAAAGCTTTGGACAATTTGTTTTTAATACCTTCTTCTGTATTGTCCTGAACCACAAGTATTGGCTTTGAGTAAATGTTGTCCCTTATTTTTATTGAGTCTAGAAGTGTTTCACTCCAAATCCAAATCTACTTTATTTATATAGCACATTTCACTAACAAAATAGTTCCAAAAGTGCTGCAAAAGGCTAAAAACACTTTGAATTTGACTTACAATAAAATCAGCTAAATCTAATGAATCCTAAAACACATGAACTAGCTCTAAATAATACAAACACAATGAAAATAAACATAATATATGCTTAAATTTAAGGCCATAGTGAGGCCTTTAGACTTATATATCCAAACATATCAATCTTTTAGGTGGCTTATCTTAATAGTAATAATTGAACAAGTGTCTAGTATAATTAAGGATGAGCAATATTTAAGTGATATGATTGAAAGATATCCGAAAAAACAGCCAATATTTGATGAGAAGCTTCTCTAGTCTCTTTTCAGTCCAGAATTTTTAGATCAAAATTGTCCTCAAAGCATCAAGTTTGCCATTTTGAACACTGAAAATGGAATTGAACTATTAGACTAAGCATTGGATTACACATTTACATAATTCTGTGTTTATATTTGACAGTAAAAATGCAATAAAATCATCCTGGTCAAATATAAAAATCAAAGAGACACACGCTTCAAATATCCAGAAAACATTTATATAACCAGAGACTTACAAAAACATTTCACAAGGTCAAAATGCTGCTTAGTTGTGCTTTAAATTGCTTTAAATATCTGTATCGGCAATAATCGGTTCAAGGTTTTTTAATTATTGTGCTTCTCATGTCTTCTTTATGTTCCTTGTCTTAACTACAATTGAACATGCGTCATGTATAAAGTCTGTTTGTGCATTTGTCTTACTATTTCACGTTCTTTTAATTCTCGTTTTTCTCCTCCTTTGCTCCTGACGTCAGATCTGGCCAGAACGTCCCTGGTCCTGGATGTGTGCGAGCTGAAGGTTGTGTGTTATTGGAGCAGCCTCGGGGCCACGTTTGACCCTCTTCACCGGCAAAACCAGCGAACCGGTGACGCCAGGAGAGACCAGAGAGGACGGTCCTGCAAATAACAGGCATTTATGAGTACGTACAGTCACAGGAAGTGCTTTAAACCGACTGCATAATGTGAAAATGTGATTCTACAAATGTTACAAGCGAACTAGGGTTTCTAAAACACAAGATAGATTACTGCATTTGTCTATTTTTGACTTAGTTTGGTGTAATAGTCCTTGTGGTAAGTATTTATCATAGTTTTACAGCTGTTATGTTGCAAATTATGAAGAAATTTTAGTTTTAAAACACATATATCATAATAGATCACTAAAATGCAAAGATAATTTACACACAAATGACAACAATTTAGTTTATTTTGGATCCCCATTAGCGCAGTCTCGCTGACGCTATTCTTCCTGGGGTCCCTAAAAATTATCAAACATTACAGATAAACATTAGATACATTAAAGATAAACATTAGATACATTAAAGGTAAACATTAGACACATTATAGATAAACATTAGATACATTACAGATAAACATTAGACACATTAAAGATAAACATTAGATACATTAAAGGTAAACATTAGACACATTATAGATAAACATTAGATACATTACAGATAAACATTAGATACATTACAGATAAACATTAGATACATTACAGATAAACATTAGATACATTAAAGATATAAATTAGATGCAAAAAGTCAATAATTTACATTTCTTACAATGAATATTTCATGTAAATGTCCAAATACGTGAACATGTGACCACAAAATTTAACCTCAGCACCAATAAAAACACAAATTCTCCATCTCAACACTAATCTGGACAACAATTATCTAAAGTAAAAACTTACATTCTGTGAAGTAAAAAAGTCCTAACCCATTTATGTCTTAAAAAGATTTTGTGATATTCCCTTCTAGAGTGATTGTCTTTGGAAGAGTGTTCCATGTGTGCACTGCTCTATAAATAAGTCTTTTTTATGCTGTTTAATTTAGCTTTAATTTAGGCATGCCAGGTGTTATGAATGTACTTGCCAACACTGAATGATAAATTATCTGTGGATAACATTGAATATTATAATCTCTACTGCACTGAGAGCCATTTTAGTTTATCAAGCTTAATTTTAGAACTGGTTCCGTACTCACATCCTAACACCATATGAGCTGCCCTGTTTTGTATTATCTGTAGTTTTTTAGCTGGACTAACTTGGAATTTGACCATTGGGCAGTAATCTAACAACAATCATTTAACAAAATTAAACTGTAACAAGATATTATAATTTCCCAAATCGTAACTTCTGTGTCATTTGTGTGGATTTTGGCCCATGCACAGTTACATGACGGTTGCTAGGCTGCTGGTTGCTATGGTTGCTAGGTAACAGTTGTGAAGTTAGCTCTACCCATGTCAGGTTCGCTGGACAAAAGACGATTATAAACCTCGTCAAAACAGCCAAACTGTGTGAAAACAAGCACAATGTTTAGTGGAATGTTTAATGTAATCGTGTTAACTGTGTTTTACTGAAAAAATAAACAAACGCAGCATAAACACTAGTTTTATTTGGAAGTGTGAACGCGAAGCTAAAGTTCAAACTGTTGATGCTAATGAAGTATTTACACAATCTTTTTCCATTTTGCAAGAATTTACAATTTAAAATTATGTATTTTCAATAAATATCTATATTTAACATAATACTTTAAATTAAATGTCTGTATATTCTGCCTCAAGTTCATTCAACTAAGTTATTATAATTATTTAAAGATTATTTAAACGTTAAATAAAAAAATTATACATTATTTCTTAGTTTTTCCCATTAAAACTATGCTATTGTCTAAAAAAGCTGCACTACACATTGGCATATCTGCAAAAAGCCTTTAAAATGTCTCGGTTAAAACTAATAGAATTAAACACATTTTAATCAGTAAAATAAAAAAAATAAGATTAAAATCCAGAATTCAAGACATTTTTTGCTATTCTAGAAGTACGTTTCTTGCAGTCTAATAACGTCCAAATGCATTAAACTACATTTTAACACATCACCTCGACTTCCAAAGTTAATAAAGGTTAAATACAAGGTATAAATGTACTTTATCTCTGTTTATTTTAAGACCGTGAATCTTTCCCCTGGAAGCGCTGGAACAGGTCGTTTAGCGCGGCCTAATTGTTATTGAATCGGGTGAGTATTTATTTGGGATTATTGGGGTTAACGGTGAAATAATGAGGTTGTCGATGAAGTGGGAGTAGAGGTCTGCGCCGCGCCAATCAATAAACACTGAGTTAATTATGAGAAATCAATTAAAAGCTGCTGGTTTGACCCCGGAGAGGCAAAAAGAGAGAGAGCAGACACTTTACAGAGCGAGAGCTGTCCTTTTGGTGCCCGAGCTCAGTTACAAAAGGAAAAAAAAATGGCTAAAGAAGACGATATATTTTCTGTTTACGGTCGTCTTTGTGTGTTCAGACTGAGCAGAACACACACACAGATTAATCTTTTATGATGACATTTAGTAGAAATAGTTTGCTTTTTGAATTTTGACGATTAAAAGAACGTATATGCCATCAGAACAAAATATTATGAATATTAATCAACTTAAAAAGGTTACATCTCTGAAAATCTGTCACAAATCGACTGAACTGTTACTTTGGACCGTCTGAGAGAGGCTTGGAGTTACAGAAGAACAGTGGTCAGAAGCTGTGTGCAGTAGACATGGTTTAATCTAGTTTAAATGTGTCACAGATTGCACTTGTTTAGACTGAAATTCCAAGATTATAACATTCAGACATGAAAAAAAAATCTGAAATTGTTCAAGCACACGTATTAATAATGATCGGAAAAAGACATTTTTGGTTCGACGTATGGTCCCTCTTTCTAAAAACGAGTGTGTTCTGACTAAATACTTGACCCAAGCTGCCCTCACAAGACACAAACTCAGAGGTTTTCATGCTAAAAACTGTTCATAAAGAAAAAAATGCAGCTAAACAAGATTTTCATGTAAAAATAACTTTTACAATGTGCTTTCTAACTAACTAACACAGTGAGCAACATGAGTGATTGATTGACTAAAATCATGTACAATGTTGTAATTTTCTTCATTTGTATTTAAAAATATCTATATATATTTTTTTATATATTTCACACCTTTATTCCTGCCTCATTGTCCCACACATTTTGGATTCTGGACAAAGATAATGCAGTTTTGGCTTTGATTTTAAAGTTAGGCTTCCATTGAATCCTGTGATGGGGTTATTTAATCAGTAAACAAAAGTATTTTGTTTGGAAAACAAGATCTCTGAAATCTTTTGCATTATTTCCTAATTCAGTAAACATCTTTGCAGAATTAGGGGGTTTAAGGCAAGATTGGTTTGTTTCCCCTGTGTCATTTCCTTTGCAGAAGCTGCAGCTCCAACTCAATTCCTGATGTGGGAAACACACACGTGTGTGCTTTATTACACATTTTTATTTATTCTGGTGCACTGGATTTTAAAGTGGGGGTCCAGCATGTTTGAAGGATGGGGATATGCATCCTATTTTATTCCAATACTGTATAGGATTGGGATTTTCACAAGTTATTTTCTTCCTAAATATACAGTTATGTTTATTTTTGTCTTCACCAGAAAAAAATATATTTCCGGTCATAGAGTATTTTAATATTCAATATATTCTTATATTCAAGGCAACTGTTATATTAAAATATGTACAGTGCTTGCATTATTTCAAATCCCACGTTTGTAGTAATTTAATATTTAGAAGTAGACTAAATAAAGTCTATTAAAATGTCAAAATCATAATTAAATGTAGGCTGTACAAGGGCAGACAAAACCAGGTTATAAAATAATAACATTTCCAAAGTACTGCTGGTTGCTGAGGCTAAACTAAAACAAATACACTCGTCAATATATAGATTAAAATATTTTGGATTTTTGTATCACAAATTTATAATTGCATTTAGTCTAATCTCCATGGTTACGAGCGTATCAGACGCACCTGACGTTACGTTTAGTTTGAGGATTTTACGCACGGTTACGCACGACTTTTCAACAGGTTTATGTTAATGTTTTACCTTTGGATATTAAATAAATAAAATAGTAACTCTTATATAAAGTGTGAACGTTTGTATCCTTTTATATTACTATTTGTACACGCAGAAAACGGACGTACAACGACGTAATGCGTAATATGCAAATTATGTAAATTATCAATAATTATTTAAATGTTTATTTGCTCATCAACATTTTACCTGCTTCATAACAAATATTATACATGTCTTAACTAAAATCCAGGCTTCTATCGAGCAAACTTTAAATATTTAAATTATATGCAAATTATTTGTAAATTATTTGTGCGTGTCTTTTGTACCAATAATTCATAAACAACAATTGCACGTTACATATTTTACCTTTTATAGTTTATTTTTCATTTTGTATGCATTTTTGCATTTATGCATCGCATGTAAATGGCCTCCATGTTTTGAATAAATCCGGAAAAAGTATTTTTAGAGCTGAAATATGAAAGTAATCAAAATGTGAACAATATGAATTGAAGTCACATGATTTTACGCAAACGAAAAATACGCGTTTGCATATTTAGAGTCATTTACAAAAGAGTGTAAACCTTTAGAAGAAGCTGTGCGTGCTGTAGTGTTGCACGAAGGGAAAATTGCGGTGAAACTCCCCCCAAAAGGCCCGGGTGTAATTTTGTGTCGTCGTGTCCGAAATAAAACGCTCCGGAGTGAAACAGAAGAAGGACCCACGCGCCTCTCCACCAGCGCACATTTGTCACGTATCGATTTTCTGTCCAAAACGCGACAGTCAGACTTTCATTTGAATTGATAAATAAATAAAAACACAATGGGACGTCTGCGGATACGCGTAACTGCCCCCAACGACGACACGTTTCACGCCGCGTGGATAAAAACGAGGTAAAAACTGCGTGTGTGTGTGATTATCAAAAAGGTGAAAATGAGACTTAGCTTTAGCCTGTTTGGAGCAGGTGGAGGAGGCACGTGCAGCTGCTACGTCTGTGTTAGCATGTTAGCAAAAGACTAAATACAAGACTCAAAATAACTTCAGTGTCTTTGTGCAGAAATATATTCATTATTTGACAAGATTTAGCTTTGTTGTTGTGCAAGACGAATAAAAAAATAAAAATATAATGTAATTTGGTGGATGTTGCAATGGTGAGACAAAATGCCAGACTTAACACACTATCATAAGTGATAAAAAGCTTATTTTAGTTTGTGTATTTGATGCAAGTAAGTTGTTGTAGATTTTATAATGCAATGTAACTGTAATGCAAGAATATTTGAGCAAATATGATGCTTTTGTGCGGCAAAATAGTTAAAAATAAGATAAGAATAGGGTGATTGAATGACAAAATTAGAAGTATAAAGCTTTTTTTTCTATAATTGTACCTTCATAGATAAACAGACCAATAATATCTATAAATGTTGTTTTAATGCAGATTTTTGTTGCAATGCAAAAAGATGTAATCACTAAAGAAATCATCAGATTGTAAAATTATGAAACATGTAGATTTTTTTAATAGAAAAGTGCCATTTTATTAAAAGAAAACAACTTTTATGCATAATACATCATGATATTTGCTTGAAAATTACTTAAGTAAGTAGTCTTTGCCAGTCTTTTCTACCTAAGACTGTACAACTATTGAAAAAAAATATGATTTTATTGAGCAACTTTAAGAAATGGCTGGATTTAATGTTAATAATTGACTTAGTTTGGTGTGCAAGTCCTTGTTTTAAATATTAGTCATTGTTTTACCGCAGTTATGTCGCAATTTATGAAGGAATTGACAAATAAAAGTTGAAAATTTCAGTAAATAATTTGAGTTTTCAGACATAAACCCTCCACATGTGTCGTCAAAAAGCTACAAAATGCAAAAACAATTTACACACCACTGACAGTTTCCTGAGAGCTTAAACATCATTTAACAAATCTAAAATGTTGTATTATAATCTAGTTTTTGGTGTTTTGGTCCACATTTACACTACGGTTGCTAGGTTGCTTAGTGGTTGCTGTGGTTGCTAGGTAACATTTGTGAAATTACCTCCACATACTGTATATCATATTTACTGGACAAAAGCCAGTTATAAACCTCATTAAATGTTGAGTCAAATCAATATAATCATGTTTATATTTTACAGAAAATGTAGTCTAACCTGTTATATACACTTTAAGCAACATTTAAATTTTTTACACTATCACACTGCTCCAAATGAATGTCTTTAATGCACTACAGTTCACGTTTCTAGTTTTCAAGCACATTTAGGTCTTTACACTAGTCTGGAGTCTATATTTCGTGTCTAAACTTGACCTTGTCCGAGCTCGGCCAGTAAACATGTGATACTTTGCTCCTTATTTCTTCACCCCATAAAAACCCGGCGTTCGATACAACACAAGTCGCCATTATTGTCCCGCGCGGCCATTAGGGGATTATTTGGTTTTATGATCCACACACACACACACTATTGCCTTTTTCATCAATTTCCTCCTCAGGACCCGGCGTCTGTCACCACGGCGATGACCCGACCCCCTTCGCCGTGACACCGGGAGGTCAGAGGTTGGAGTTCAGCTGGCCACTTCTTCGCCATTACCGCAACTCATCAGCGCCGGGCTCGGTTCGTAAACAACGGCAGCGCTCGTCGGGCTTTAATGAAGTGAGTGGTTTGTAGCCTTTGGGCAACATTAACACATGGAACATATTAAAAGACTGTAGTTTTATGACAGAACGCCCCGGCAGCTTCACTACGCCGGGATTATAATATGTTTAGAGCTGCTTTAAAGGGGAAATTACATTACTATTTCATCATAATGTCAAAGATTAGGTGCTGCAAGTAATTAGACTGCCTTATGTCGGAGCTAAATCATAAAAAACTGTACTGTGCTGCAGTAAGGGAGCAATGGAAGTTCTGCTCGTACACAAGAAGCTGCAGTAAACGGCTTTTTGTGTATTTATGTAGCTCATTTTACACAAATGTTGTGTTAAAGTAGCTTCTAAGAAAGTTCACTGTGAGGGGGAAAAAACTATTGTATATAGATATTTTTCAGAAATCATAGAGGCCTTTTTTAATTATTCAGATAGTTGTTTTGTTTGCATTTTTAATACATATATACATAATACATAATAATATTCAAAACTGCAAACTTGCCTTCCTGTGCGAGTCAGATGAGCAGAAAGATCTGAGGCAGACTGACTAGAACTAAACGTAGGGCTGTCCAATTAATCCAGTTTCAATTTCAATTATGATTATTACTGTAATCTTTTACGAAAAAAAAAATGTGTATTCGAGTAATTGTGATTATTAAAGGAGACCTATTATGTAAAATCTATTTTTCTGGGTTTTTAACCATGTTACAGCAGTGTTCTCTCATCATTACTTTATCCCAGGTTGTTTTTGAATTGATTCCTGCATGTTTGCGTAATCTTGTATAATCCTGCAGCTGATGACTGAGTGCACAGAAAATCCCTGTCTTCACCTACCACCTATCCTCGCCCACATGTCCTTATTTACTTGTGATTTGTCAACAATTAGGATTTAGAGTAAAACATGTAAAGTTCAAAATTGTCCTGTAGACACTTTCCAACTTCAAAAATAGTAATTTTTACGTCTACAGCTTATTAAAGCAAAATTTCGTCCTGATTTAGAACTTCTTTGAGTTCTAGTTTAGTTCTGGTTTAGAGCTGTCTTTAGTTCTGAATTAATCCTGGTTTAGTCCTTGTTTTCAAGTAGATTGTACAATATGAATCAGTTCTGCAGTTTTCAACACGAAGTCAATAGACCCATTTCTGTTTCTATGCCGTTCTAGATAGGGATGCACCGATCCAGCTTTTTCTGTTCCGATATCGATCCCGATATTTGGCTTTAACTATCTGCCGATACTCAATATCCACCGATACCAGTGAAAGGACTGAAATTGCTTCTTTTTCTTATAAAAACTTAATACATTTGGTCATATTGCTTTATGTAACTGTTGTTTATAGTGCAAGTCACAACTTAACAACTTAATCTGAATAAAATGCCCAATATTATGAAATGTAATGGATCAACACCAGCCTGTAGAAGAGTCTCATTATGTCCAATTAAAGGCAAAGCCATTATATCGGCTGAACCGATATCATGAAGCCGATACCCAATCCAGCAAAATGTCCTGGATTGGCACCGATATCCGATCCAGGTATCGGATCGGTGCATCCCTAGTTCTAGATCATTTTTGTGTTTTGCATTGAACAAAATGTGAATTTAATTGATCTACATATGCCATAGTTTCTTTCTAAATATACAGAAAAAAGGTCTCCTTTAACCGTGACTCATAAAGGAATAATTACATTTCTGTTTCAAAGACAATGTGTTAGAAGCACTGTAACTGCATCAGGCTTAGCACAGGGTTTCTGCTCAGTCTTAAAAAGTCTAAAAAATTTGTCAATGAAGCAATTTCTGTCCGATTTCTTGATCTTCTCAATAATATTCTCAATAATTTGTGTTTCTTCTACTATTTTTTTGGTTGATTGAGTAGATGGAATTCTTGTTGCTGTATAAGTAGCGTTCTTTTTGAGAATTCCATCAACTGTGGCAAAATATATAGTTTTATCTCAAAAATGCTCTAGAAAAGAAGCAGCATTGTGAAATACTACAAGCCAAGACTCACGAATAGGTCTCAATTTGTAGGTTTTGTGTCTTAAATTTACTTCTCCATCCTGACAGAAACCCTGTAGCATAAATATGTCAAAATACTATAGGCCTACTGTACTAGTGGCAATAGGGAACAATTTTATTTAAATTAAGGTTATTAATTAAGGCTGTTATAATAACCACCTCCCACACTCTTTTAAGAACATTTAAATGGGTAACTTTGTAGAAATATTCTTTAATTTCAATCAAACCACTCATCACTCTCGCGTCATATTTAACTTTTTATATGATCGTCAATGTTTTGTGTAAAGATTTCAGCGCAACAACAAGGTATAAAGGGTAAATATTTCTCAGTTTGAGCTGTAATCAGAGCGAGTTTATCTGGAGGCGAGCGCAGGCCGAGATCTGATCGTCGTCATGGAAACAGCCTCTGCCCGGGCCGCTCGTCAAAGGGTTAAATTAATTACAAACACTTCCTCTTCTTTTTGACACCGAACAGATTGAGAAGAAGGAAAGTTGAATTGAAGACACTACTAAGATTTTGGAATAGATTAAATGATGAATGCACAATGAATATTCAAACACAAAATGTAAATGTTTTAAATTACAGATATAGAAATTCTGGTTTTGTAATTTTGTATTGTGCAAAACTTTGACACAGTTTATATTATATAGACCTGCTTTACATGCTGCTGACTGAAATGTTTTGACCGTTGGCTTAAGAAGTTTCTAAAAGTTTCTAGGGCTCGGACAAGATATTGTTTTTGCTGTACTGTATTGTATTGTAGCACATGAATAGCAATACTTAAATGTCTGATTAAAATGCAGAGTTAAGAACATGTAAATGTACTCTTAGGTTCTGTTACAATTAAAAGCTGAATTAGGCTTACAGTCTCCTTGCCTGTTAGTGCAGCCAGTCGCACAACAAAATGTAATCGTTTGCCAGGGCCGGCCCTGGGCATAGGCAAACTAGACGGTTGGTGATCGTGCCAGATTGCAGCCATAAAAATGAAATGAAAGTTCTACCACTCATGAGCAATTAGCCAGTTTTATTTTTGTGTCAATCAAAATATTCATTGAGTTTACACCACAAATAGCAGATGAACTTATGCTTCTTCTGCAGGTTTAATGCTATTTCCAGCTGTGATCAGCACTGGTGAGGAGAAGTGGCGGAGAGGAGAGGGGAGCAGAGGGCTGGGACCCCACTACAATTTCGGCCCAAAACAATTTAAATTTTAGTCTACATATTGTTGTTCAAAATTATATGTAAAAGATGCATTAATTGGTTAAAATACTCCAGATTATAGGAAACTGAAATCTATTTTTGTTAAATAAATTAAAATAAAAAATTGCTCTGCATTCAACAATATGATAATATACACCTATGTACAAGATAGGGGAAGGGAAATCTTGCCTAGCGAGCTAAAAACGCTAGGCCAGTCTTACTTTTTGCAATTGAAAGAGACAAAAATGTACTTGGAAATAGGCAGGTTTTTGGCAAAGTTTCCATTGTTCAAGAAGAGCGTGATGACACCTGCAAACGGTCAATACTCACCAATGTACTGAGGCCTGATTAAAACAGATCAAGGACCCCCGGGATGCAATTTGGCACTCTAGTCTATTGTAACAAAAAAATAGGCTTTTAAAGATTTATTGTGGTATCAAAACTTGTAACTATACATGGAGCATTTAGAAAAAGCAAAGGGAACCCACTTAATTGTAACTTAGTCTTTTGGCTAGTTATTAAACCATTCATGTACTTTTTACATTTTGACCATAATAGTCCACAAAAAATACATGAAGTATGAAATTTATGTTTTCTCTCTGACTGTCATCCAGCTAAAGCTTAATATTTAACCTTGCTTTAGTGCAGGGTCATTTTAACTTTGGAACAAGCAGAAATAAGCACATTTTAACTACGATCCACAATTTAATACTAATACATAACTAGCACATTTACAGCCACAAAGTCTGCTGTGTTGCCTCTGTCGATTCCTTTTTAATCTTCTAAAGGTGCGACTAAATACGTCTTCAGCAGTGGAAGTTGTGTTGAGCTCAAAGTCTGTTTTTTTCCTCGATATATTATTATTATTGGGTTGAGTCCATCTTTTGGGCGTGGAAAATGTGGATCAGGACTGTCCGGCTGCAGATAAGAGACCCCTCCCTCCCCCTGCTGGACCCCCGCTGTGGCCCTGTCATCTCACCCTGGACATAATCGCCTCAAATGAATTAGCGCTAAATTAAATGATAGCATCGCACTGTGGACGGTTTCAAAAGTGCGCCGTAAGCAAAAATACAAGATGGACATTTAGCAAGTTTTTATGCTTTGTTATGGGAGCTATTAGATAATTAGGACAGTGAGGAAAAAGGATATTTATTGTAAACGTTTGGTATAGATACTCTACTGTGTGGATAACTGATTGTTAATGTGTGTTGATTGTAGTAAAAGAACTGTTCAACAGTAGCATTATTATGATATGGGCAGTAAACCAGCATTAATTCAAAAGTAAAGCCAGCTCTAAATCATGACTAAACTAGAACTCAAAGAAGCTCTAAATCAGGACTAAACCAGGACAAAAACTAGGACTAAGTCACAACTAACACAGTCTCTAATTCAGAATTAAACAAAGGCTCAAATCAGCTTGAAACCAGGGCTACAGCAGGACCAAACTTGCCTTTATTACCTTTATTTGTCAGGCAAAACTTTACAGTGTTGGCCTGGTGTGTAAAAGTGCCCAAGGGAAGGGAGAGAGACGGACAAAACACACAAAACAATCCACAGTAAAACAAAAGAGAAATAAATACACAAAAACGACCTTGACTTAGTAAAACATTTACATGAATATTTAAAGATGTCCTTCACTTTACATTTAAAAGCAGAAACAGAATTCTAGAAGACAGTTTAATTTTGAGCCAAATTCACTAATAGCAGGAACGTGTGACACATTGTTATTTTAATGAATACTTGGGTGTGATTGACAGATGGATTAGCCTAAGGAACGTGTGATGTCCACCATATCAAAGCAACATGGCTGTTCATGAATAAAGCAGCGGGAGAGAAATGACTAGATCCTTTCTGATGAAAGTATCTAGTCTGGGTTCTAGATTTGAGGCCAGGGCCAAACTGGACTTAACCAGGTCTTGAAGTGACCTTTTGTAATTTTTCCGTACATTTAGGAATAAAAACAATGGCATATGTACATCAATAATTACATTTTTTCCATTGTAAAACAAAACAATGATCTGCAACCACTTTGAAATAGAGACAGGTCCATTGACTTCCTGTTCAAAACTGCAGAACCTTTTCATTGTAAAATTTACTTTACTAAGACATTTCTGCTATAACCAGAAAAATAGATTTACTTAATAGGTCCTCTTTAAAGATCTATTGTGTAGCTTTTCTGACCAAGATTTGCCACCGTCTTGACTTCCTAAGGGCATCATTGTAAGTTCCTGATCTCGTCACATCTCAGAAGCTAAGCAGATTAGGCCTGGGCAGTATTTGGATGGGAGACCATTGGAGCCTCAGGAGCCATAGTGGGACGAGTGGAGGAGACTGTCATTGTGTTTTAGGTAAGACACTTGAGTGAATGGTTAGCGCTGGTCGGACAGCCTGATGGTGCAAAATGGCAGCATTGCTTCTCCCAGTCTGTCCCAGGGCAGCTCTGACTTCACTAGTATCTTAACATTACCAAGTGTGACGTATCTGAGTTATACAAAATGTGAAGCGTCTTTGAGTGTCATGAAAAGCACTGTTTAATTCCATTAAGCAAATAAAAATGCACTCATTAGCTCGCCTCTCCACAGATCTAACCTCAACGTTGCCTAGTTAAAGCATTAATATTTTTATGGTAACTCTTCACTCAGAAAAGTTAGATTTAACTATAATATACTCACATTCGTCTCTCTTCTGCATTATCAAAAAAGTATTTGGATAATTTTTGTAGCTAAATTTATTGTCATAAAAGCAAAGATTTGTTTTATTATCTACTTTTTCAAACCCACTGGCAGGTGATGTGTATATTTGATGTTAAACATTGAGTTATTGTCAGTCATAATTCCTTCTATTGACGAGTCTTACGAGCTTACAACAGGCGACAGGCACCAGTCTCAATAAATATATACTGCCGATGGATCCGTGATTGGTCCTGGGAAATGTTAACTCCACTCCGATTGATTCCCAATAATCTCCCGCGCTCCGTCTGATCCCGGCCTCCACATGGGGGAATTTGAATGGCTTCTTGTGCGGAGAGCTGCGCGGCGGTAATAGAAGTTAACGAGATATTAACCCGCGCTAAGTAAGCCAGAGTTTGTGGAGACAGGATTTGTCAATGCGTGACCCCCAGACTGATCAATAAGTCTGTGTTATTCAGAGGCGCGACCCCGGACAGACACGGGACATCTGGAGTCAGCAACCGATTTCTGTGGGAACGCTGGTGGAAACGCTATCAACAAATACTCTAACATGTTTTAAATATTACAATCAATTTTGAAAAAAATGACAAGGCTGCAATCGATTACTTTGATTAGGACGACAACAAGTTAATCCATAAATAGCGCCTATTGATTGTTCTAGTATTCGTCAATTAATTTAGTAATCGAAAAACTGTCGAGTGTTAACAAAATGTTTCAGGAATCAGACTTTAAAGGTACACTGTGTATCTTTTTGACTAAAAAAAGACTTGAATAAAAGCTTTTGTCATTTAGACTTCTTTGTTGCACTAAATTCATTTCATTTATTTCTTTGATAGGACAGTGTACAATTACATTAAGCACAGTGGCAGAGATGCTTGTACCAGACTCTAGCTTCACAGCTAATTAACATATGAACAATACAATTTAAAATGCAAATTATATACTCAGTTCATTCATCCAGTTGCCATTTCATACATCATAATTCACCCTCAAACTTATCTTCACTGTTTCTAGCAATAAGTGTACATTCACATCTTACAACAGTTCACATTCTCTCCTAAAAGTGCCTGCACGTTTGGCCCTCTAAAAACCATGCTTTCACCTTTGTGGTGAAAATGTTGAGGCTGTTTAAGCTCAGTATCTCAGATGGGAGCTTATTCCATTGTTTAACAGCCCTGTATGAAAAAGAAGATTGGGCTAGGGCACTTTTACATTTAGGAATGTTACAATGTCATGTTAATGATATAAATCTGATTTATTTCTTTGAGTGAGCTTACCTGACCACAAAACAGACTGTTATTTGATCTAGAGGGCCTCTTGAGTGTTATTCTTTTCTTTTTTTCCACATTTGTACAGTTTTAACTTTCTTTTTCTTCCCAGTTTTGTAGTTACAGAGTGTACCCTTTAATATGACACTAAACACATGTAAACCTTTTATTTTTAAATAAAAAAGTTATTTTACGACAAAAAATATATTTAACTAAGTAAAGTTTCATGAATTAAAAACATTACCTTGAGTTTAGCAGATTTGCAGAAGTATTTGCCATTGGAACAAGACTTTTTTTTCTTACATTCAAAACACATCTCGTTATTCTCTTGAAGTAAGAACCAGGAAAAATAACATGTACTGAACTCAAGACTTTTTAGCTCTCCTATTGTATGTATTATTGTGTTTTTATCGATCAATTAAACAAATGAATCAGTATCAGATATTTTTCTCATATTGTGCAGCTCTAGTTCTGATTTAGTTTTGGTTTTTGCCTTTTTGGACCCCAATTATTAGAAAAAAATAATTTTATTGCAAAACTAAGCCTCCCTCTGGACAGGTTAATTTGTAGTCGCTCTTACAAAACAGGAAAGTCAAATTATTTTACAGAACAAGATACAAATCCATTCAAATCAAAGCATCAATGCACTTTCATGATTTCATATTTGAAGCATTTTGTGATGTATCATATTTTAATTAAAACTGCATTTATAGTTACACATTTTTCCTACAAATGTGCATTGTGTTGTTTTTTGATTAACTCTGAAATCAAAATCCAGCGACTTCCTGGTTCGAACACATTCCTTTTCTCAATCTGAACCTAAATAAATCATGTTTTATTGACACGTTCGTTTCTTTCCCTTGAGTGCGTCAGAGAGAGAGAGAGAGAGAGAGGGGGGGGGGCAGACGTGATCCAAACAGAGGCGACTCGTTGTCCAGCTGGTTAGGATGCACATGGCTCTCTCCAGCCCCGGGGTCAGAGGTCAACTTCATCGAACAGGACTGACCTAATCCAGGAGAGGTCGACCCCGGAGTTCACGTCTGTGTGTGAGGCAGATGGACAGACGGAGAGACGGAGGGAGAGGAGAGACAGAGAGAGAGAGAGAGGTGGTGTTTAGGGAAAAAACAAGAGCAGCACAAGGAGACCCAAAGGTGAAAAAGTGAAACTGAGAAAGACAACTGTTTTAGAGAAAGTAGAAGGCAGGTGTAAAATGTCAAATACAGACAATAAGAGGAATATACCTGTCAAAAAACATCTCTTCATTGAGTTTAGGCAAGACACTGCATGTGAATTGGAAAAAATTGGCCAGTTGCACGTATCGGGGTCACAAAAACAAACCTTTTAGATAAAAATTGTTATAAATCAGGCTTCGAATAAGATGTTAATCATTCCTTCTGTAAAAACTTTCAAAATTCTTCTTCAAGACTAAATTTGGTTTGCTTAGGAGCGACTTTAGGGCTAATATTAACGCCTTGACAAAAAAATTGGCTTTAGAGATGAAATAAAATAAATTAAGTAATAAAGCGTCTTTAAAGGTGTGGTAGCTGATTTTCACACTGCAAACACAATTTAGGTTTTAAATCTGACAACTTTCTCTCATAAATCCTTTGACACATGGTTAATATCGACATGTGTTCGTTTTGGTTGCATTTATGGCTCATAAGCTTCTTTTTACAAACAACAACAAAAAACTGGAGAGGACCACCCAAGCTCAACCAATCAGAGCGCAGCATTCACCTCCTGATTTGAACTAAATTCTTTAATATTTAATTCAGACAGTTCTCAGAGGTCTCATTTTTTCACAAATGCTGCATTTATCAAATACTTTTTAGTGGAAAACACAAAATGTATTAAGTTACATTTTAAAAAGTTAGTTACCTTTAAAAAATGGTTAATTGAAAACTTTAAAGTGGAGAGTTTAAACGGATATCTCTCTATTGTTTTATACAAACACTGGTACAGAGTTGAATCTGGAAAACTGCTACTTGGCGCTTGCAGAGTAAACAAACTGTCCCAAGTGCCTTGGTTATATTATAATGCAATTCAAAATATAACCAAATATTTATGTATGTCATCATTCTTTCATACTTGTTCCTAAAAAGGATGTGTTGTGCTTTCAGTCATATAGTCTTACTAAATCAATTGAAAACAATTGTAGACCAATTTGGATTATAAAAAATATAGTTAGTGTTCATTGTAGTTGATGTTATGTTATATTCCTTCTCTGATTATATGATTTAAAAAAAATAATCTTGTGTCAAATTAAAAATTGAATAAATATGTGTTTATGTAAATGACCTTTTTAAGCTCAGTTGAACATTGTTGTTGTGTGAAAGTCGCTTTGTAGTTGACAAACAATGGCTCAAACTGGATATTTTTCCACAGAAATGGCAGTATATCTCCGTGTGATTCATCTTGGCGCGATAACAGCGATCAAATGACCTGTAAACCCCGAACAGAGCTGCACCAAACAAAGCCAAGATGGTGGGAAAGACTCCAAACGAGGGGCAGTGACAGATTAAAGCCTGTTTTTTATTTTATATTTCTCCAGTTATTGTTCTTGTGCTGTGATTGTTGTACGATATATTTTTAATCCTGGTTTGTGTGGCTCTTCTGCAGCAGCGCCTCTGTCCCTGGATCGTCCTCTTCAGAGCGGCTTTCCAGCGTATTACGGAGTGACCTTGACTGGTGACCTCCTGTTTCTCCCCCTCGAGTGCACAGGCAGGATCCAGGCGACTGTGAGCTCATACACAGATCCAACATGGAGTCTGCGCCGCTCAAGTGTGCTCCCACGATCTGACACTTTATCTAGAGACACACAGACTTAAACTTTATATATGGCTGTTGTAATTAACCAGGATTAAGGCCGGGCGATTTTCATAAAATGTCTTATTAATCAAGTCTCATACATAACATATTTGAGAGAAACTTGAAGTGTTAAACTAATGCAAGGTTTTAATTTTTCTCAGAACATTATAAGAAAAGAGAATTAGTTCAATTTAATTTCACTCCAGCTACTATGTCAGGTTTTGAAGAACTACAGACTGTTTCAGAAAACCAGGAAGTACATTTGACCAATCGGTGAACAGAAATGAAGCGATGTGTTGGCCAGAACCAGCCCAAGTTGAGATGATAGACTTTATAGAGAGATTATTTGTTTATCAACACCGAGATGCGTCGCAGTTTTATATATCAGAAAAAACGCGGCTGATTGACACAAGCTGTAGCAGCAACACAAGCCAGCGCTGTTGTCAGCTAACTACAAGAGTTTATCACTGTGTGAAAACAAGATATTTTGCTAAATCAACATTGGTGGTGTGTGAATGAGAGAGTGAATGTTTGTCTGTCTGACCCTGCGGCAAGTTGGCCACTGTCCAGGGTGTTCCCCGCCTAAGGCCCAAAGTCACTGGGATAGGCTCCAGTCACCCGCGACCCCTAACGGGATTAAGCGGTAGAAAAAAAAAAAATGAACATTGGTGGATGAAATTCATCTTTACGTTAATCGTTACATTCAGGTGAGGGAAAAAAACTCAAAAAGCTCCAAGAGGCAAACGTCTGTCAGACCTGTTCAGGCTAGGACTGTACTCAGTGTATCGTATCGGGAAATATTGTACCAAACTCATTGGTAACACGTGTATCGATACTGGGAGGCGTATCGGGATACGCATCAACATAAACTCATCATTTACACTTATGAACCTGGTGTATGAAAATGCATGTTATTATCAAAGTTGCATTTTTAACACTGATTTTAGAGAAGGTTCTCCTCAAAAACATGTTGAAAACATTTTTACAGCTAAGATACAATCTTTTATGTTTTTTCTACATTGTGGATGAAAAAAATAATAAATAAATGAACAGTCCACCTGTGGGCCATCAAACTTTTTTCTTATCATTTTATTTTTGTTCACCATCTAATAACACTCCTAGAAATGTTAGGAGGGTTTACAAGTTACTACATAATCCTTAAAACTATTTTTTTTATTGAATGCAGCTTCAGCTTTTAAAAATGAATTGCCAAAACTCAAAATATGCCTAATCTTTCATTCAGGCTCAGGCTACCGACACCAGCTGTCCACCTCTACATTTTTACCAAGGACGTTAAAATCTTTTGTACAGAACTTGTTTTCAGTCATCAGAGGACAAAATATAAGGTTTCACAAAGAGTCTAGCCAAGTGTTTGTGCTCCAAAGAGTTTAAAATTTATTTCAGATTGAATTTTAGACATTGTTTTCTGGCATTTTAAGAAAAACTAGTTAATCTTTTAATGGTCCAGGAGTTTTTTGCAATGAACAAAATCTCGATTGAATCCTACTTTTTAAACCGAAATCACAATTCTTTTCATAAATTTCCTTCTCCATCTTCATGTCAAACGTCTGGCTCAAGGACACTGTGACCACATCCATTTGTCTGATCAGGGTTGCCAGATTTAAGATTTTCTATGCTTGAGGGCAAAAATCTCACAAACAAATACAGTCTGGTTTGTGTCCGAAGACTGGCACGTCTCTCTTTATCCTTGTCGCTACAATTCTTTCTCATATTGTGGATGTTTTGAAGGTCTTTTCCCATTCAGCCCTTTCTGTGCGCGTGTGTGTTTTGTGATTACAGGCGATGACCACAATCAAAGCCCCTCTCTCCCCCTCTTCTCCTCCTCTCTCTTTCCCTCCTTCAGCCCATCCCAGATCTTCAAACATGGCCGTGAGTAGTGCTGCGTGGTGGGAGGGAGGGATGAAAGAAAGTGGAAACACGCCTGGCCGAGCACTGCTTTTTACACTCGTCTTTTTCCAAAATCTAAGAAGAAGAAGAAGAAAAAAATCCTAAAATCTCTGCTTCCTTCCTTTTCCCTCTCAGAGCCCCTAATCCCGGGATAGTGCACTGCATATGCTCCTAATCCTGAGCGTGTGGGGCCTTTCTCTTCCACACCAGCCCAGACCAGCTCTTTATTTTAGATTTTTTTGTGCTGGAGTAGATTTGGCAGTGCTTAAAGATGCACTGTGGGACTTTTTAGTTGGAGAAGATTTTTTCAACTATAACTGTGTCACAAATCAAATCCACATTATGCCATCCAATCAAATTAGTTTATTTGCATTATGCACTTAAAACAAAGGAGCTTATTGTTTGTCATTTGGTAGACTAAAATCTAAATTTACTTACTTACTCATTTTACTAAAAAACTCAACTTGGATCACTTTAAATAGGCTTTTTGCTGTATTTATTGAGAGGGAAACTTTAGTTTGCAGGGACAAGTGCATGCTTTGTTGTTATCATATTGGCATTAACCTTGCTCTTTCCAAATAGATCTGTGTTGAACTCTAATTTGAAACATTCCACATTATCCACCTGGGACTTCTACCTGCTGAAAGTGTTTGTGAAAAGGTGGAACATAAAAATTAAATACTTAGAACTAATTAGGTGACTTTTCAGCAAACGCCTACCTTAGTTTGTGTTTAACCAATCACAGCAATGAAACGTAATCACAAATCCAATGTGATTGTGGGATAGAACAACACATGTCACTCTTATTTCAAGAAGAAAATATTCTGTAATTCTGCTAAAACAGAAGCATTAGCAGCAGAAACACGTACATCCACAGGTGCTGCCATCTTTATTTTGCTTGATTCAGGTACCATTTGCTGCTGACTGCTGACCCAAGCCCCCCCCCCCCCCCCCCCCCCTGCTCCAATGTGATTGGGTTGTTAAACCAAAAATTTAATATCGAGTATATTACTTATAGTAAATATTGCTACAAAAAATGCCAGTTAAGTATTGAAAATCAGAAAAAATTGTCAGTCACAACAACACAACATTCTTCAGACCAACAATATTTAACATGTATGTTTGTAGCTCAGATGAATCTTGTTCAAAGTAATTTCTTCTTTTTGGAATGCAAATAGTTAATGTGTCTAGTCACTCATAAAAGTCACCAGACTGAAATGATCAAGTTTATTAATGAGAAAAAACTGCCCACGAGCTGGACTTAACACATCGCATTCTACGATATGAACACAATCTATTGACGTAATAATCGTCTGACTATCGTTATCGGGATATGCCCAAAAATATCGAGAAAATCATTTTGTCAATATTGCCCAGCCCTAACTCCAAACCAGTTGGACTGTGTGGGGCCAGATGGATTCCTCTCGAGATTGTGAATTCACAAATAGTGCCAGAGAAACCTGACTGACAGATTATATTGGCATGGCTAAATGCCTAAAACACATTGTGAACCATTCAAATGCTCACAGTGCATTAGGCTATTGAGCAAAAACATTTTATGTTTTATTACAATGCACATTAATGAACATCAGTACAGAAAATACAAGTCTAAATATGCCGAAGTTAGCGTACAGCTAATTTACATTCGTAGTCCCTTTACATTTAGGACAAGACAAGACAAACTCAACAGTTTAACAAGTCATCACAGTCACACTCACTCAGGGTACAAAATGCCTATTTTCTAAAGAGCAAATGTGGTTAAAGTGCATTCAGTGATTTTAAAGCGCTGTAGTTTTAAATGTAATAAATAAGTAAATCTAGTTTAAAACCAGTTCATATCCACGTGTTGGTCCTCTTCTGCTGCACAGAGATGACCAAGACACTAGAGTTTACAGAGTGCCCTCTAGTCCTAAAACATTCCTACATATTTACATGAAATTAGTGACAGTTAAAGGAAGCAGCAATGGAGATTGCAGAGTAACATGTCTGTAACATATAGACAGATATAAAAGTTCAAAATTAAATACATTAAGTTATTGTTTGCTTGCTTAAGTTGGGAAAATTGCGTATGGAGTCATTATTGCTCTTGTGATGTCCTCTGCATCAAAACCACAAATACATTCATTCATTCATTTTCTACCGCTTAATCCCGTTAGGGGTCGCGGGTGACTGGAGCCTATCCCAGTGACTTTGGGCCTTAGGCGGGGAAACACCCTGGACAGTGGCCAACTTGCCGCAGGGTTAGACAGACAATCATTCATTCTCTCATTCACTCACTAAGGGAAATTTACAGTGATGCCCAATTAACCTAAACATACATGTTTTTGGAGGTGGGAGGAAACCGGAGAAAACCCACGGTGACACGGGGAGAACATGCAAACTCCACCCAGAGAGATCGTGAGATGTTGGTATGGTCCGACCCGGGAGTCGAACCCACGACCTCCTTATTGGGAAGCCAGAGCTCTAACCACTCTACTACCGTGCACCCCACAAATACATCTTTTTGTTAATTTATTTTCTTTACTTTTATGGCCTTTTTCTTACATTATTTTCATATAGAATTTTGCTGCTGCTCTAGTCACAAGATGGCCACCACAACTGAACCCACACATTCTCTCTTTACTCATTAAAACATCTTAATCCTAATTAACACAATTTCTACGTACTTATTTCTCCTTCAGCTTCGCCGGTCCGCTTCCTCTCTGCGTCGTGTGCGTCCCATTTCCTCTCAGGTGATTTGGTCCTTTCTCTGCCTCCTCATTGTAACCGTCTCTCCCCCCTCTGCCTCCCCCCTTTCTCCTCCCCGTCGCTGAATAGTCTCCCCGAGCCTTTTGTCCGGCGCTGTATAGGCACATGCCAAGTCAAGTTATTTCAGCGCAGTTTTCAATGGAATTACCTCCCAAATAATCTCCTTGCGCCTGGAAAAAAATAGAACGGATCGAAGAATGGTGCAAAAATGAAACGCGCCCTTGACACAGAAAAGGACCGGGATGTCAAAAGATGAGAATAATATGCATATTTTGTGGAGTGCGCTGGATCAAAGTGGAGAATAAAAAGCATCTTAGGTATGCCTTTTATCTCCGCGATGCATTGATATTACATTACTTTCAAAGCTTACACAAAACAGGACAATTTTATTCAGATGGCCTGGCTTTCATGAATGGAAGAAAGTTGATGGCACCGGCTTTTTCATCTTAGATTAAAACATGGTTGCACTGAAAATTTGAATGAAACGAGACACGTAGACACTTCAAATCATGTGCCCAGCTTCAAAGAAATACATGTTCTCTATTTTACTATGTAAACAGTATATTTACTTGTTTTATTGCGCTGTAACAAAGATAATAAAGAGTTGAAGATGCTACATTCATGCTCATATCTTTTTTACCGCAGACATTACTAGAATAGAACAGAAAGATGAATTGTCATGGTCACAGAGTACAATGAAATTACGTTTGGAGTGAGCCTCCGGGCCGCTGCATCTTTTGCGCGCCGCCACTCGCTCTTCTGAACATGAAATGCAAAGCAAACATACAAATAAAATGAAACTCAAAAACAATTTTTTTGAGTAATTGCAAGTAAATACAGACAAGTTTATTTATTTTTAGTTGTTGATTATTAACCATTGCTCATAAATGTGTTTTTATCTGCTTTTATACTTCCTTGAGATGGAAAAGTAAGTCCCACACAGTGTAACTGTAGAATACAATGTGTGTAATACCTAATTTATCCTGGAGTGATTAATAATAGAAAAAGGCTTTAATGTTTTTTTTCAAGATTGAGACATTCCTACTTCTAAAAGTCAATTTCAATCTCATGAAAGCGGACTGAGAAGTTAGATTTATATAAAGTTGTCCTGCCTTTAAAGAGTAGCCAGGCTGGACCCACCTAGTGCCTCCACTCAATTTAATTTCACTCCAGCGACGAGGTCAGGTATCACAGGACTGCAGATGGTTCCCAAAAAGCAGGAAGTGTTGTAGTCCAATCAACAAACAGGAACAGAGTGGTTTGTTGGCCAGAACTTACCGGAGTTGAGATAACAGACTGCATGGAAGGATTATCGGTTGACGTCACTCTACTGCACATTTTGCCTGCAGAAAGAGACTCTGTCCGTCCAGTTGGCTGAGGAAACATCTTTGATTAAATAAGACGAGAGCTTGTTTCAATCAGGTACGAACCGGTCTGACAGACGTCTGGCTTCTGAAGCTTGAGCCATTGTTTTTCTGTGTTTTTTTCATTCACCTGAATGTAACGTGTATGAGTCGTAGGGTAAAATTTCATTCACAAATGTTGTTTTAGCAGCATAACTTTTGTTTTCGCACAGTGATAAACTCTTGTACTCAGCTAGCTCGACTTGCTGCTACAGCTTGTGGCAGTTAGCTGCGGCGCTGTCTGCGTTCCAGGTGCGGGCGCATCTACTGTGCTGATAAACTAATAATCCCTCTATATTTTTTCTCCTTTGACCTTGTGTCAAATATTAACTTTAATAAGATATTTTACCTTTTATTTTGCTAGTTTACCACATAGAAACAACAACAATCACTGACACGTTTATACTCTACGTCCTGGACGACAAGCGACCAACAAACAGTGATTAATTAAATAAAAAAAAGTCCGTGCCTCCTGTGAAGGGAACAAACCCCAAGTGATGTCAGACAGTTTCCACAAAGTGAAATGAAACTGACTAATCCATCAGGTTACCTAAAGAGGTTAAATCCTGAACTTAAACCATGCATTAACTGGTTTGGTTGGTCCTATTGGTTTGACTGATGCTGCAACTCCTTTGTTTGAACCCTATTGTTATGACTGAAATAGCCTTATCAATGTCTAAGTGCCTTGTTAACATTCACAGGCTGATTGTCCTGGCCAACCTCCTAAGACAATAGTAAATAAATCCAGCTTCTCAGTTCACTTCCATCAGATTGAAAATTACTTTTGGATGAAACATCTCCTTTCGCCTTTTTCTGCTAATTGTAGAATATGTTGACAACAACCTGTCTTTGTGAGAACACCTATTTCATTTTGTAACTCTGCATTTAAACCTGGCTAATACCGTTCGCTCTCTTATAATATTTGTTTGAATAATCGTGATTTAAATTTTAATTTAAATCATTCTAATCATTCTTTTCATCATAATTAAGCAGCTCTAGTTATAACATAGTTGAAATCAGACAAGTAGAGTTTATTTAATAGGTCCTCTTTCCTAATTTGTAGTTTTTGCATAAATCCCTTTGCCCCCTGGAGCGTTGCGTTCACAGTGATCATGTGCACTCTCAGATGCCTTCAGGGTCCTCTCGGTGAATAACCATCTGTTCGTCGATGCCTCCACACCGCGCTGCTGCGTCTTTGCGCCGCTGTATCGATAGGTTAATAGCTGCCGTGTCACATTCACTGGCTGTCTGATTAGTTGACAGTTCACTAATCCACACAGCGTCCTGAGTTATTGGCCCGCTGCATTGATTTCCGGAGAGGCCAGGGGAGCCGCGAGGGGGCCCGCAGGTCGACCCGCTGCCTGCCTCTATCGATTGGCCCCTGGATCAACCTGGTCCGCTCTTCCTTAACACACACAAATATATAGAAACCAGAAGCCAGGCCAGTCGAGTTCAGTGACTTTTATGAGCTGGATTAAAGTCTGTTTGTGCTGTGTTCATGTGATGGAAACTTTGGACTTTGTATTTGGACTAAGCTGGAAATATGATCTAATAATATGTTTAAGATCAAAACCAATGTAACTGGGTTTGTGACACCTTTCACAATCAAAATCACAATATTAATGGACACAGTTACTCTGCAAATGTCTTATTCTGACAAAAAGATGATCTGAAGGTTAGATCTATAATAATGGACTATAAAATATGTCGTTTGTTTATTTGTTTCTTCATATTGTATTATTATATATATATAAATTCTTTTGTTTCGTCTTTTGCAGATCACAGAAATCTGTCCGAACAACACTGGACAAGGGTCGGCAATTTGAAGAGATGGTTTGCAGTTCAACAAAATCAGGTACTGTAACACAATTTAACCTAAAGTCTTTTCATTAAATCCACAAACGCCTATTAGCCTATATCCATACCCTCTGCATTGTTGTGCTTATAGTTTACTTTCATTTCTTGTGTCTCCAATTATTATTCTCCAATCTCGTGACTTCAAAACATGTGGAACTTGCTTAAAGTGACTTAGATTCCGAATTTTAATTCAGATTTAATTCAGAAGATTTATTTGCTTATGTAATGTAGAAAATGTCACTGATTTCAAGACAGTTTTAGAGAAGACGGTTTTTTAGAGAATTTGTCTTAAAATGAGAAAAAAATAGAAGCAATGTCTTGAAATCAGTTCGAAACACTTTGAAACAAGGAAAATAATCTATGTCTTGAGGTTAAATGAGTCGAAGTGCTTCAAATTAGGTTTAAATTATAGAATCAAGCAACTTGAACTTGTCTTGAAATACATTTTTTGCAGTGCAGTGCCATTTTAGCACAACACTACTACTTCTTGAATCCAATATTTATCTAGAAACCTCATGTAAATTGTAATAACTGTAGACGCCGTCTGAATTTTTTAGTCTTGTGCGACTCCGTGACCTGGACGTACAACTCCATTGTCGCGGCAACAGAGGGTTGAACAGCTAAAAGGTGTTTTGGGAAAGTTCGGGCAGAAAGCTGCAAAGTTTGCATGGAGGGACGTTATTAGAGAGAAAAAACAGCTATTTCATAAGAAATCTGGTCATGTGGATTTGTTTCTGTTCAACATTCAATACGTGACAAACAATGAGCCACATTTAGGCTCCACGGCTCAGGTAGTTCATGATAAAAAAAAAACTTAAAACAGAAGAAGTGCTCAGAGGTTATACACAGACAATCCTTTATTTAATGCTTTTCAATATTCTGACTGAGGCTGAACCATAACATTTGATAAAATGTGTTTCTTAGAAGCTCATTTTTTCCTCCTGGAAATTTTTTTTTATATATCTTTTCTGTTGTCATAACAACAGTGCAGACTTTATCTAGCTTGTTTGCTTGTGGCAGTTGGACATTTTTACTGTTGCACAACATTATGTCACTCTTCAAACGAACTAGAACATCTTTTTTAAGCATAAAAAGGTAATGAGTTGAACTGTGTGTGATCCTAAAGTTTGTGTCAAAGAGAAACACAAGGACTGTTGCAGTGTATCTGGTTTTCTGCCACTGTTTACCTGATTTAATCTTTTTGCATGTCACATACAAACCCAGTATTCAGCAATAATTGTAGTTGATTATATTTATTACCAGTCTGCAGCTGCTTTTTCCTATTTTCGTTGTGTTTTGAGCCCTTACAGGAGAAATTATAATGTGTCTCTATTGACTCATTCTTTTTTGCCGCTCTAGAAAGCTGTGATGCCATCTTCATAATCTCTATTGTCATAAATTAAGTGTATCTGTCTGCCAATTTGAAGTATACAGACATCTCTTGGTGAATATTATCCCTTGTGAAAAGGACATTAGATAAGAATCAGTTATATTACTAAAAACACACTTACTTTGTCAGTCTTTGTCACTTCTCCAGCACAACAACCTTCCCCAGACGCCCTTTTAAAACATCTATGATCTCCGTAAACACACGGGGTCAGACGGATACATTTCAGTGTGAAAGTGAGAAGCTTTTTGCCCATGTCTCCACCTCCTCCACCTCCTCCTCCGCGCTCCGCATGTCTCTAAAAACACGGCCGGGTCGAAGTGTTGCACATGTGTTCACAAAGAGGCCGACACCGCCTGAGAGAGTCGTGTGTGGGTAGATTTAGAAGCCGGGATCAATGAGAAATGTGGAAATCAATGCACTTAGCGGTGGGGGATCGATGGGGCCTAATCGGGATGCCAATGCCACAAGTCAAAACAATTAAGAAGGAAGAAAAATGTTTAACAGCTCCCCCGGCCCCACAGAGCACACAGAGGGAGAGGAGAGAGACGGACAGGCTGCTGCTGCTGCTGTGTCTGTGCGGAGGAATGACATAACTTTGGACTGGGAATTTACTCTTTCAGAAGTTTGCACAGATATTTAGTCATTTGCTGTTGTTTAAGGATGACAGATTATGCTTTTTGGCAAAATGATCATAATATAAATTAGAAACAGCTATTTCATAGTGTCACTTCCTTCAAACACTAATATCTAAAATTCACAAACATTCATTCATAAGCATGCAATCTAATTTTCTCTCACTTTCAAACATCACCAACTTATCCAAAGCAACACTCATCTCTTTAAAAAGCGTAATGTCATTTCGGGCGGACTGAAGTTGAGTTTTCTCTCAGTTGGGAGGAAGGCAAACAAAAATGTGTCTGCATGCTTCAAGTCTCTGAACAAGAGACTTAAACACAGATTGTGGAGGCTCTGCAGAGGATAGAAAGAAATAATGACAGAATATTGTAATGCTTGCTTTCATAAGAAATTCATACAAAATTAGGCCTGACCACCCTGCTCTACTAATTTTAAATTGTTAAAAATGGCTATGCATCATTTTTAACTTTAAAGTATTTCCGATCAGTT
The DNA here is from genome assembly GCA_038363315.1 of Mugilogobius chulae. Classification (NCBI taxonomy): domain Eukaryota; kingdom Metazoa; phylum Chordata; class Actinopteri; order Gobiiformes; family Gobiidae; genus Mugilogobius; species Mugilogobius chulae. The sequence goes on from CM076408.1 coordinate 38,896,915, forward strand.
GAACGAGTCTTGAAGTTCTTAATGAGAAGATGCGTTATAACACAGTTAAAAGCTCAAATAAGTACCTAATTTTAAATCTGCATTCTGTAGTTCTTTGTAAAATCCATAGAATATGAAGAATGTTTTAGACTGCAGTATTTGCCCTCTGCTCACACTTCCTAAACGTTTTAAGCCCTCACACACACACACACACCCTGGTCTGCAGAGGATCACAGACTCCAGACTCAGAAAAAGCCGGACCGTGTCATGAGATTTACCTGAAGCTGTGATGTGGCGTTTGTGCACAGCTAAGCGCTTTGCTCCTCTGCTCTACATGTGTCCACACTGATCTGTTTACATGCACTGGACCAGCGTTAGACTGATCTGTTTACATGCACCAAACCAGCGTTAGACTGATCTGTTTACATGCACTGAACCAGCGTTAGACTGATCTGTTTACATGCACTAGACCAGCGTTAGACTGATCTATTTACATGCACTGAACCAGCGTTAGACTGATCTGTTTACATGCACTGAACCAGCGTTAGACTGATCTGTTTACATGCACTAGACCAGCGTTAGACTGATCTGTTTACATGCACTGGACCAGCGTTAGACTGATCTGTTTACATGCACTGGACCAGTGTTAGACTCATCTGTTTACATGCACTAGACCAGCGTTGGACTGATCTGTTTACATGCACTGAACCAGCGTTAGACTGATCTGTTGACATGCACTGAACCAGAGTTAGACTGATCTGTTTACATGCACTGAACCAGCGTTAGACTGATCTCTTTACATGCACTGAACCAGCGTTAGACTGATCTGTTTACATGCACTAGACCAGCGTTAGACTGATCTGTTTACATGCACTGAACCAGCGTTGGACTGATCTGTTTACATGCACTGAACCAGCGTTAGACTGATCTGTTAACATGCACTGAACCAGCGTTAGACTGATCTGTTTATATGCACTGAACCAGTGTTAGACTGATCTGTTGACATGACCAGCGTTAGACTGATCTGTTTACATGCACCAAACCAGCGTTAGACTGATCTGTTTACATGCACTGAACCAGAGTTAGACTGATCTGTTTACATGCACTAGACCAGCGTTAGACTGATCTGTTTACATGCACTGGACCAACGTTAGACTGACCTGTTTACATGCACTGGATCAGCGTTAGACTGATCTGTTTATATGCACTGAACCAGTGTTAGACTGATCTGTTTACATGCACTGGACCAGCGTTAGACTCATCTGTTTACATGCACTGGACCAGCACTGAACCAGCGTTAGACTGATCTGTTTACATGTAAAGAACCAACGTTAGACTGATCTGTTTAAATGCACTGGACCAGCCTTACTGTTTTGCTGTGAACATAAAGTTAATTTGTTGTATTTTATGGACAAAAAAGCCTTGTGTTTTTTGCCAGAATCAAAGAATTATTGACATTGTTGACAGGACACGCAAGTAAGTGTAACAGAGTCTAAAAATACAGAAAAGTCTGTTTATCTGTTTATCGCTGCACTTCATTAATATAAGATGCCATTAAAGTATTTGTATCCAGGTTTCTGATACGATACAGCGAAGCTATGACCTGAGACAGTATATTGCAAAACAATATATTTTCCCAGTCCTACTAGAAATGCCTCGGCCAACAGATATATCCTTCTGGAAACTATAACACTAACATAGGGGTCACAATCATGATTATTCCACCAGACCTTGGCTTGAATAGAAATTGAAGAACATAACAATGAACGTTTGGTCTTAAATTTAATGCCAAGTTGATAGGTCTTTGTAATGCGGTGTGTGAGAAGGACGATTTAGGTGACACCAGGTGGGATGAACCTAATGGAAAGTACAAAACACTGTGTAGTTTACAGTTGTGTAGAAAGTGACTGGCAGTGCCTCTAAATAATACATTGGTCTCACATCTGGATCATTAGGTTTTAGGAGCCATTTGGGGATTCACCGCATTGTCCGGGAACTGCGAGCGCGTAAATTTATAAAACTCCATTTCTCCGGGCAAAGCTTTCCTAACAGGGATCGAACTAGAATCCCCTTTTGTCCAGCTCAGGGCAATATTCTACATCTGCTTTGTTACAGGAGTGTGTGCTTTTAACTGTAATAAACAACACAAAAGCACCATTGACCCTCTGTTCTGTGACTGTTATCGATGGAGTGCACGTATGACAAATCCAATAATAACATTTACCGTGAAGTTCATGAGCATGGCGACATACTTGTGCGGCTCATTCGCTTGTAATTTATTGTGAAGTTGAAGGTTGAGGTGATCTTTACATTAGAGACACGGTTCTTTGTTAGAATATCTAATAGAACGCATTGAGCATCAGAAACGTACGCCTTTCACATGCTCTTTGCATTGTTGTCTGTTATTCATTCATTTGTTCTCAAGCCTTTCCCACCAAGTACCACTTAATATGATGTTTTGCTCTCCAGTACCACCAGCTCAAAACTCAGACCATATTGAGCCTAATTTATGGTATAAAATTTGTCTAAATCAGGTCAAAAACAGCTGTAAATACCATAGTTTCTGGATTATAAGTCGCTAAGCTATGACCTCTGTGACTTACAGCGATGCAGCTAAATGACAGATTCTCAAAGACTTACTATAAAACGGTGGATGTACTTTTTAAGATTCTTATTTTCAGGTACACTCTATATTGTGGGTTAGGGTTAGGGTTATTAATCTATGGTATTTAGATTGAAGTTTACATGATCAGGGAAATCAGACTAAACTAGAAAACTGGACTCTTTAGTTTTCCCCTCAAACCAGTCGGATCAGTTTTGCTATTAGTAAGCTTTTGTAATATTGTCTGTAAAATTACACACTGATATTTCTGGGATATGTAGGACTGTTTTAAACATACAAGACTGTGTTAAACATTTAGTTAAATATGTGACCGTGCGTTCCACTTTGTGCAGGACGCTTTTCTGTTGTAAAAATGTTAACTATATTGTTGAAATGTGGAGTGAGCAGTCGTCGTTAGCATGCCCAGTTACATTTATCCAGCTGCAGACCAAGTTGTTTACATCACGTCTGAAAACAAATCAATCGAGACCATATGCGCCAATTGGTTTTCTGAAAACCGGTTTACTGCTCCTCAACAGGTCTGCCCGGGTTTACATGATCTTTGGAAAACTGGTTTAAATCGGACTAAGCTAGTTATCCAGTTTTCCTAGCTTCCAAGTAAACGCCCTGAGTGGCCCACTTATGTACCTCTGTGGGGGAAAACAATGTGTTAAGTCTTGTGAATCCTTGTGATCTATTATTCAACAAATACAACAGTAAACACGAACTTTTGGAATCATTGTGTGCAAATTACAGCCCTGAAAGACATAGAAATAAAGTGCCTGAACAGCCAAGATTTGTATAACTTTATAAGAATGCCGCCTAAAAGCTGCAGCCTAAAAGCTAGCACAATGCCTAGATTATTATGTAATAGATAAAGTTTGTAAACTCTTTTCGGAGTCTATTTGAAAATACTGACCAAAAAATTGAACATGGAAAAAGACTGTTGCAATGCAGTGTCTTGTCTTTAAGAAAGAAAATTAAAGAAAATATATAATATGCACTTGTTTGCTGAATAGTTAAACCAAAGTCTTAGGTAATGATTGTGTGTAAACATAGAATCCTTGGACAGTGAAAATGAAAGAAGACAGTCTTTACGATCAGATTTCCGGCGGCTCTTCAGCTTCATGAGCTGCGAGCAGAGCCATTGATCGTTGGTGGTGATCGTATCAAGATGTGAATTGACAGCTCGGTGTTTTACTCTGTCTGTTTGTCCTCTGCGGCCTTAAGAGGAATAATGGACGTGTTGAAGAGCTATTGGCAGCTCTGGACCGGTCTATTGACGATCTGTCAGCATTGATTACTTAGTCCGACTCCTCCACGAGCAGCAGAGACTCAGGGCCCGAAGACGAGAGGCTGGAAAAATGGATATTACGTCATTGTGTCAGATGTAGAGAGGAGCGGGTCAAGTTTGTTACATTTACACAAGAGGAAGACCGTCTGAAATATGGATGAGATGTGCTTCCTGAGCTTACTGTTCTTACCCACTGCACAGACTTTTATCACAAGCAAACAACGTCAATGTGCAACAGAATTAGAAAAAAATCACAAAAAGTGCTGTGATATTGATGATGGCTGTAGACCTTTAGTCGATCAATCAGTCGATAGTGTTTTTGTTGAACCAAAATGTTCTTAGTAAGCCATGATTTATTTAGATTTATACAAGAATGTAAGTATTGAACAATTTTGCAAGCTTCCACATCGCCTTTTACTAACTTTTGCCACTAATGAATCTGCTTTTTGGTTGATCAGGAATTTCTTTGGTCAATATTGATTGTATAGAAGGATTTTTGGTCGACGTCACTTTCCGCCCTGCAGATGCTTTATGCAGAAAGAGCTGCCCTCCATCTGCTTAGCTGGGGAAACTTCTTTGAATAAAACAGCAAAATAGGACAAGAGCAGCTGTTTCAATCAGGTATGAACCGGTCCGACAGACGTCTGTCTCTAAAGCTTGTGACTGTTTTTCTTGTCCCCTTTTCACTCACCTGAATGTAACTTTTAAGGGTCGTAGGGTCAATTTTCATTCACAAATGTTGATTTAGCAGCATAACTTTTGTTTTCTCACAGTGATAAACTCTTGTAGTTAGCTGACAACTGAGCTTTTTTGATTTGTTTCCACTGTTTGTGTCTATGAGCGGTGGCTCTTTCTAAATCCCTTGTTTGGTCAGACTTTTTGACTCATAATGGCGTTTTATATGATTTTTGTTGAAGAAATGTTTAATTGTAAATACTTTGCATCAGTCCACTTGTTTTTCTCACTTACTTAATACAGTCTGACATTCATATATAATAACCACCATTTTTACAACTTTTAGAAGTGAACTGTGTCGGCATGCTAACAACATTTGGCCACGATGATGGCAAGATAAACAGCAGACTTCCTGGATTTTAGTGAACAAACAGTCCATTCTTTCTTAAACTACCATCTAGTTTAGGAACCCCTGATCCAAATTAAATGGGCGTTTGTACGAATTTCAAGTTGCAAAACCATCAATAAAGACAAGCCAAATTTTGATTGAAATTTGTTGTATTAAATTTCACAATCTCACTTTCACTGTAATATATATACAGACAAAATCCAGTGGTATTTGTAAAACATACATTTGGAATCATATCAAGACCATAAGAGACAAAATTAAGGAACCAATCAAGTCTAATTTTCACTGCATAATAGGGTTGTAAAAGTATAAGAAAATAAAATACTTCGGCAAAACTAGATCCCTGTTTGAATGAGTTTCTTCACATTTAGATCCTGGTCTTGACATAAAGACTGGTGCAGAGCGGTGATGTTATAAAGTGTAACATGATGTATGGAAGCCTGTGAGGTCCATGGCCCTGCAGCGATGCTGTGGAGACTCACTCTTATTTTAGCTCTGCCCGGGTCCCTTTCATTTGTTTTCCTTCTGTTGAAACACAAAAGACTTTTAAGAAACAGGACTAAACCTCTAACATAGGCTTATATAGAAAACATTCAGTCTGGCTTTTGTCTTTGTCATTGTTTGTGCAGATTGTACATTTATCATTCGCATTATTTGCATAGTCAGTTATACAAATCCATATATTGCGCATATCTAAATAGACTATCTTCTGTGAATCCAATATGAATGTATAAAAACATGTCTTTAAATTTTTTAATCAAAGGTTACTCACCAAACAAATGTGAAATGTCTTTGAATTCATAACTAAAGTGCCAAACTATTACCTAGTTGTGAAACAACTCTACATTAGGGCTGCAGCTAACGATTATTTTCTTATCGATTAATCTATCGATTATTTTTTCGATTAATCGATTAGTCTATCGACTAATTTTTCGATTAATCGGTTCGTAAAATTATTACTTTTTATGGCTTTTTACGCCTTAATATGATATAATATAATTACTTTGAGTTGATTTTTATTAGTTAAGTGTAAAACTAAATATATTTTGACTTAAGAACATTGCTAATTATGTTCTCAAGTCATAAATGTCATAATACTGCTCAAAAATATATTTGAATATTGAATAAAATAATACACAAAAAGTATTAAATGCAAACTTGAATCAATATTAAAAGATTGATGTTACTAAGAAGTGCATTAAATTATGGCTTTTGTTTTAGGTTTTATAACAGTTTAAAACAGACACAGCTCAGTGCAACAGGCTGTAATACAGTAGCACCATCGTCACATATACAGCTCCTGTCTGATCATGTGTTTGATGAACAGCTGATGGAAAGCCGTGTGTATTAACGAGTGCGTGTACAGTCCATTGCATCGTGCGCGCGGGCGTCCACGGAGATGTGACGAGCGCGTATAACCTTCAGTCCGGCCGTGGCACCGAGTGCCTGTACAATCCGTGCCAACGAACGCATGGACGGTCCGAGTTGAGGAGCGTGTGTGCGCACAAACGAAATGTGCAGGTGTTGCTTCGTAGAGAAAATAAAGCTGCCTGATGCCGAGACCGCGCCGTCACAGCGGCTTTTAAACACGATGTGCGCGTTCTAGTTTCACTTTCTATTCAGCTGCGGTTCACTTTGGATCGCTTTCCTGGCCTGAAAACTTTATCTTGATGGATTATAGAGTGTGTTTCTCCCGTGAACTGACGTGCTTTGTGTGGAAATACATCACAGATGTTCGTAGCGCGCGTGGATCAATTAAATTAATAGACATTATTTAGAGGCACGGCTCATAAAGCGACGAGTCGACGCGCTCCACGTGCGTCGACGTATTTTCTTAATCGACGTAGTCGATTACGTCGACTAATCGTTGCAGCTCTACTCTACATGTCACCTTTTTGTAGTATAAACAATCTTCTCAATATTTTAATTTCACCAATCTTCTAAACAACATTGACAGTATTGTTTTTCTCTCCAACTCCAGAATGACAAGAAAGAGTGATAGTCAGGACGTTTACATTCAGTTCAGAAAAACCTGATAACTAACCTAGTCCGATTTAAACCAGTTCTCCAGAACGCCGGTAAACCCAGGCAGACCTAATGATTAGCTGTAAATCGGTTTTCGGAAAAAACAATTGGCACATAGTCCCGACTGATTGTAGTCCACTTTCAGACGTCATGTAAACAGACAATTGGTCTGCAGCTGGACAAATGTAACTGAGCATGCTTCCAGCAAAAAAGTTAAGAATTTTAGAACAATAAAGCGCCTGCACAAAGTGGCTCACACAGCCACATATTTAACTATGTTTAACACAGTTTTAAATGTTTAAAAGCAGTCCTACATGTCCCAGAAAGATCATCAGTCTGTAATTTTTTCACACAATACTGCAAACTATTAATATTGATAAACAATACCTAGGTAAATCAACATAATGCTTTTCATTTATTCTTCTAAATTCAGTTTTCACTCTTGTCCTCTGTCTGAGCTCTCTCTGTAACTCTCGCTTTCTCTATCTTTGTCTCTCTCTCTCTTTCTCCTCTTTCTCTCTCTGTCTCTCTTCTTTCTGTTCTTTTTCCCTCTCTCTGTCTCTTTCTTTCTCTGTTGCTCTCTTCCCCTCTCTTTCTCCCTCTCTATTTCCTTCTTTCTCTTGTCTCTGTCTCCCTTTCTCTCTCTCTCTCCTTTTCTTTCTCCCTCGCTCTCACACCTTCTGCCTCTTCCTCCCTTTTTCCTTCTTTCTTCCAATGTTTTTCTCTCTGTCTCTCTCCCTCTCTTTCTCCCTCTCTCTCACTCCCTCTGTCTCTTTTTCCCTCTTTCTCTCCTTGTCTCTCTCTCTCCCCTCTCTCTCTTACCTCTCTCTCTCCTTCCCTCTCTCCTTCCCTCTCTTCCTTCTACTCTCTCTCTCTCTCCTTCTCTTTCTCTCTCCCTCTCTCCTTCCCTCTCCCTCTCTCTCTCTCTCCCTCCCTCTCTCTCTCTCTCCCTCCTTCTCCCTCCCTCCCTCCCTCCCTCTCTCTCTCTCTCCCTCTCTCTCTCTCTCTCTCACTCCTTCTCCCTCTCTCTCTCTCTCCCTCCCTCTCTCTCTCTCCCTCCTTCTCCCTCCCTCCCTCCCTCTCTCTCTCTCTCTCTCTCTCTCTCTCTCCCTCCTTCTCCCTCCTCTCTCTCTCTCTCTCTCTCTCTCTCTCTCTCCTTCTCTCTCTCTCCCTCTCTTTCCCTCTCTCTCTCCTTCCCTCTCCCCTCTCTCTCTCTCTCTCCCTCTCTCCCTCCTTCTCTCTGAGCCGGTGATATAATTGTAAGCTGGTATTGATTGGACTCTCCTTGTTATTGATGAGGGAGAATTTAATTCAACCAACTCGTTTGTCAACATGACACTGCCATTTAACAATGAAGTCTCTCTCTTCCTCCGCTGCTGCTGCTGCTGCTGCTCTCGGCCGACACTCTCACACTCAGCACCGAAAAAAAACATAAACGTGTCTCATTGTTTCTCAGACAAAACCAATCAATGAGGAAGGAGTTTAAAACGACACAGATTCTCTTTGACTGGATTATATCACATTTGATACTGACATTTCTATTGAGACAAAAACTGATGAGGACATTTCAAACTATGTTTCCTTCATCTTAAATTGAAACATGTTATTAATTTAAAGAAACATTTGACTTGACAATATTGTGATAAACTACTATTAATACTAAAGCAGACCTGAGCCCTGTACTACGAAGCTAGATTTGGGGTTTAGCGAGGTAAGTTCTGGGTTAAACCTGGTCTGGCGGTCCTACGAAACTGGATCACGTCCTATCGGGTTAGATCTCTATGGCAACATGCGGCAAACTCATAACCTGCTCCGGACCAGGATAAGTTCCCGAATAAGTTAAAAAGACGAGACGCTGGCCAATCAGAGACGAGAATTAAGCCGTTTGTAAAGAGGGGGAGAGAGAGAGATGAGAGAGGGCAGCGGAGAAATGAGGAAATGTGAAAGTTGCGGCGTTTTATATCAATGCGATGCGCACGGCACGTAACCTATTTATTAAGAGCAGGATGAGATCTTAACAGTGACTGAAGAATCCAGTTTAATCTGTGTGATGATTAATAAATTCTTTCATTGTCAAGAAATAATTAATGACTGCACCTTGTGCACATTTGGCTGTGGATTTTTACGCATCACTTTGACTCAGATAAAGGACACAGCTCATTCAGACTAAACGGTCGATCTATTAAATGTTTGTCATGTCTGCACATTTGTGTTTTAGTCTGTTATATCGATGCATGACATTTAAATGAACTCTGCAGCGTAACTTCTGTGTCTGTGATTGGCTGATTAAGCTCAGACTTCATTTGAAGCTGCAGCGCGTTTCCTTCTTAGATTTTAATACTCGTATTTCGCTTCATGATTGACGTTTCCTCACGTTTGAAGTCCGCAACTCAGGTGTTCTGATTGGTCAGTTTGCGTTAACCCCGCCTCTGCTTCGTGAACGCGCACGACTTCATTGAGAAAATCCAGGGTTAACAGATCCAGTTGTGAACTCGTTTCGTAGGACAGCTTATCGAGAGAGGCTCATATCTGGGTTAGTCAACCCGGGTTAGAGAAACTTATCCAAGATACGTTCAGCGACGTTCGTAGTACAGGCCTCTGATGCACTTTTGTAGATCAATAATTTACATTTTGTTTTTTGTAAAATACACATTTTATGCAAAACAGCTGAGAAATACAAAGATGGTTATTTACTTCCTGATAAACCGATAAGCTCCACCTCGTCATGACTATTTTTGAACCATTTACTATGAATCTGAAGATTGTGAATTATCACAATTAAAGACAGACAAGTGGGCGGGGACAGGTGATCGGTGAGGACAGGGCTTTTCTGAGCTGTAGGACAAGACAAGATTACTCAAACCAGCAGGAATCATTTTTAATAAAACTTTGAGTAAACTAATGATGAGAGAAGGCAATTGTAACAAGGTTAAAAACATTTGATTTTACACAGTACGTCTCCTTTAACAGTTTCTAACTATGCTTTTTGACACAACTTACACTATATACATACATTCTTGCTTAAGACTGAATTAAGTCAACATGGCAACACACAGTGTTGCAGCGATTAGTGCTCTGGCCTCAAAGCATGTTCTCCTTGTGTCTGTGTAGGTTTCCTCCGGGTACTCCGGTTTCCCCTACCTCTAAAAACATGTCCATTAGTGCCTCCCCTGACCCTTCCCCCTGGACTCCCCTGCACAAGAGATTCTGAATCTCAGTGGGACTTCCCTGGTTAAATAAAGGTCAATACCAAAAGGTCAATTTAAATGTATTTATTTGTATATATATATATAACAAAAATTTAATTAAATTTAATTTATTTAACCAGGGAAGTCCCACTGAGATTCAGAATCTCTTTTGCAGGGGAGTCCTCAATAGTTCTAGTCACTAATAGAGATGGGACGATATACGATATTATCACTAATCGCGATGATTAAGGGCCGCAATTAAATAATCGTGGCGTCTTTTCATAATCGTGATGATGGTACGTGGCGATAATCACAATTATAGCAGCAAGCGCATTGTCTGTGGCTTCATAAGAACATCTAAAATCTGACGCTGTGAGCCCAGTAAAAGTTGTATTAAGAAAAGGTTCATGTGTTAAAGTTAATTCATGACTCTGAGACAAAGTTAGTAGGTTTTTGCTCAACATTGTAAACATTTGTTCACTTTGAATCATTATTAATTGTATAATATAATAAGTAGTTCTTCAAACACATACAGTACATATTGTGCACTAATAAATATTTCAGTGATTTTGAGTCTGTGCACTTTTACGTTTAGTAAATTATCATTATAATATCGTTAATCGCGATTATTTTGGTCACAATAATTGTGAGTGCAAATTTTAATATCGTCCCATGCCTAGTCACTAATGGAAATCACAAGATTAAAAATATGCAAGATTATTTTAGACATTTTATGGCAATGTTATTAATGTTATTAAAGTGTAAAACTGGCTCTTTCCAACAATCTGGGCTTAAGACATTCAAAAACAAAAACACTATTTTGCAATATTGCACAACCTTATTAACCATTTAGATTTGTTAACATGGCTTTTTCAATTAATATACAGTATAATGCTTAGATCGTTTTCACTTAAGCATTTTAGATTTGTCTTTGTCTTTGTTAAAATTACCGTTTGACACTTGCAGTATTTAAGGTTTTGAATGGAATAATAGTATTTATTTTATTGTATCACTGGCTAGCTCTTCTCTACTTTTAATACATCCAAACAAAAAACATTATACATTACATAGATTTCTCAGCTTAGTCTTGAAATACACAAATATACACTGTTGCGTGACCCTTTCTCTCTCCACAATTCAATTTTCCGATACATTTCCGTGCTGCTACATAGGAAGCTTTAAGTGCGTTTTATCGATACGCTGTTCGACTTTTTCATGTTACATTTTCTCTTTTCCCCCTCTCAGCGCAGATTTAAGACTGTCTCGTGTCTCCTCCGGCCCCCGATGTGTGCCAGTGATCCCAACATGTCGGACAAAGCACCTCCGCAGGTATAAAAGCCACAGATATTAGACGAGGGAGAGGAACATATTGCTATTGATGAGGCCCGTCGTGTGCTATACTACTCCTCACCTCTTTTCCCTTCAAAAAAAAAAAAAATTCCTTCCCTTTGCCTTTCCTCAGCGCACAAAACACACTATAGTCGACCAGAAATAATTGCTTTTGTCTGAGTTTGGGATCCTCTCTCCCTTCTGCGAGGCCCTGATCTGAAAAGGGGGGCTCTGGACGGACAACGCGGTCACTGATTTAGACCCAGCTCTCCCTCCTCCCTGTTTCGCTTCCTCTCTACTAGTCTCAGCTCTGTTCATGTTACCTTAGCAAATTCACATTTTCTAAACAATTAAACCTCTACGAAAGTTTAAAGACATGTAGTTAGTTTATTTTGTAAAGCTCACTAATGTAATCTGAATATTATTATCAAGATATGGGGATTTTTGCAAACATCACCTTTCCTTACACCTTTCTTTTTTGCTGTGTCCTAGCTAGAGCTTGGCGATATATTGATATATATCGTCAATCAATCAATCAATCAATCAATCAATTAATTATTTTATTTCAAGCTTGTTTGTCAGGATAATTTACACAATTTTTATATTACATTCATCAAATTTACAAGTTAACAAAATCTGTTAAATAATGTATACATTACTTTATCAATACAACTGACAGTCAATAAGCTTGAAAAGGAGTGGGAAGTTGTTAAAAAACATTTAATTCCACCCCCATTGCTACATAATTCTTACGTTATCATGATTGACATTAAATTTGCTCTATACGTTTTTAGAATGTGGATAATACGTAATTAGATAACATGATGTAACAGTATTAAGTGCATTGTGCATATTAAATCAGTGAGAACAATACAATCAACAACACAATTGATTCCTTTGCTAAGCAAAGCAGTTCTGTATTAATTCAACCTCATTCTATTGTAGTATATTGAGACAAAATAATTTCTTTGTATTAAGCATTAAACTTTTTTAAGTTGTGACTCTAAGCTTTTTCATAGACGAACGCCGCAAACAGATACACACATACTGTTTCTTGTGGTTCGTACAGCCTGTGTTTTAAATTTGCCATATTCCCTTAAAAAGTAGCAGCTGTTTCTTCCTTTGAAAAGATCCTGAATATTTACTGGTAATACTTTTTTACTGGCTTTGTACATTAACTGAGAAGTACAAAACTTATCATATATCTAGATATTTACTGGACAAAAAAGGAATTTGGCCATTTTGTTAATATCGAGCTAATGTAATCCTGGGTTAAAAGCGCTCCTAAAACTGATGGAAAAGAGCTACAATTAGAGAAAAGTTCAAAAGTGGTTATAGTATACTGAGATATACATTTTTGTTCCCTAGTCCTAGCTTTCGTTTCTCCCTGGATTCATTTTCTCTTTTTCTTGTCTTCTTTTTACCCTTTTCCTTTCAAATCTTCCTCTCTCTCCTTCTCCCTCCTCTCTTCTCTTCTCGGCCTCCTCTTTCCTAGCCTCCTCTCTCCTCTTTCCTTGCTTCTCTTTCTCTCATTTTGTTTCCTTCCCTTCCATCTTTTCTCAGTCTCCTTGCTTATGGCCTCATGTCTTCTTCTTTCAATCCTTCCTCTCTCCTTGCCACCTTAACTTGTATCCTTGTTTGTAACAGGGTTGTCAAAAGTCATATACTAAAACTAATACTCAATTGAGCGAGTATCAGTACTTCATAATAATCACAAACAGGAGAAAACCTGACTTTTTCTAAATAGTTTTGGACAAGACCTCACAGTGACACAAAAAGAACTATGTCGCATAAATATAAATATTGCTGAACATATTCTATTAAAAACAACCTTCAGATTGTCCAAATATAAACCAGCTTGTTTTCTTATTGTTCAGGCCTCAAAGAAAAAATAGTTTTGTTTGCTTTTTTTCTTGTATCAAAACTGAATGCATTTGATAGTGACTGAGTGATTTTAGCATCGTGACCACACTAGTTTCTATTTGTTCTCTTTTTCCTTCCTTCTTTGCTTCCTTTCTACCTGCCAGTCTTTCATCCTTCCTTCCTCTCTTCTTCTTAATTGCCCTGTCTCTCTCTCTCTCCTACACCTAGAGTCTTCTCCAGCATTGTCCACTCTCGTTACACTTCTCAGCTTGCTTGCAACCTTCCTTCCCTCTAGATCTCCTCTCCTTTTTGTATCCTTCCTTACCTTCATATCTTCTCTCTAGGGATGCCAAGATTTTTAGGTTAATCAATAATCGTGATTATTCAATCCCCAAAATAATAATTTATTATTCTTTCATTCATTTTCTACCGCTTAATCCCGTTAGGGGTCGCGGGTGACTGGAGCCTATCCCAGTGACTTTGGGCCTTAGGCGGGGAACACCCTGGACAGTGGCCAACTTGCCGCAGGGTCAGACAGACAACCATTCACTCTCTCATTCACTTACTAAGGGAAATATACAGTGATGCCCAACGAACCTAAACAGACACGGGGAGAACATGCAAACTCCACCCAGAGAGATCGTGAGATGTTGATATGGTCCGACCCGGGAGTCGAACCCACAACCTCCTTATTGGGAAGCCAGAGCTCTAACCACTTGGCTACCGTGCACCCAAAATTTATTATAATTATATATTAATTTATTTTTACTACAGTGACAAGTAAATTTGTAATTTTGCCTTGTTATGGCTATTATTTGTTTGTCACAGCAGGATTGGCTCAAACCAACTGTAATAAATGTTGCTACTTTAGAAACAATTTTTTTTTAACTTGGAGAAATATTATAAATTTAAAAGCAAAATCAAGTCTTTGAATAATCTCTATTAAAGCCAAGGCATCTAAATGTTTCTGTCACATTGATATGTTTTGCATTCGTAAGTTTGATTTCACAAAACTGATCAAAATCTAGAGGAAAAGTGTTAGACAATGAGAATGCAAGAAAATGTTAAATGCATCTTTTATTTGGTCGTAACAAGCGTAATCGTGAATCATTGTGAAATCGTGATACTTTGTTTCACAATATTTGCAATAATAAAATTTTATTACGTGACATCCCTACTTCTTTCCTTGCATCCTTCCTTACCCTCACATCTCCTCTCCTCCTTCCCCTCTCCATGTCTCCTCCAGCGTTGTCCACTCTCTCGTTATACCTCCAGCGAAGACTGGGTGATAGAGCAAAAAATGTATATAATGACTTTGATTTGATCACGATTCTTACAGATTCTATACGATTCTTATTGCCTCTGAGGTAAATTCAATCATCTTCTTTATCAGAAACTGTCAGTGGCTACATCCAGCTCTCAGAGGCTGACCAGTGTTGCCAGATTTTTAGAGAGAAACAAGCGACCAAGCTTTTTAAAACAAATCCTAAAACAAGTGACCTCTCAGTCTTTCATGAAAACTTTATTAAAATACTGAATTAAAATATGTTTCTAACCATTTCTAACACCAACTTTTAGACATGAAAATAGAGACGGGCGATCATTCGAATTTGTTTAACCTTTTCAAAAATAAATAAAAAATGTCATCCATGAACATAAACAAAACAGAAACTTGTAATTTGTCCAATGTAATTGATTCTTTTGAAACTACATATCAATATTCTGCCTCAAAATTTGAAGTTTGCTTCAAAAAACAAATTTTTACCGACAAAGGAATAGTTTTCGATCTTTGGATTCAAAACCCACCACCAAATAAATTGACGATTCGGTTCAATTCGATCTCTAATGGCCCAGTCCTACATGAAAATATGCTAAAAATATATGTTTCCGTAATAAAATTATATATTTCCATTTTACTTTATGACTTGAAAGTGCAGCACAAACAACCACAGCCTTCAAAATTCATATCAGACTTAAAAAAAGAAGCCCAACGTCGCTATAAAGAAGTAAACTTGGCAACTAGGGCTGGGCAATATTGTGATAAAAATCGTACCATGAGCTCGTTTGTGTGACAGTCTGCTTTTTTGATCAAATTGTCATATTGTGATTTCCCTTTTCTCTATTTGCTGAATCTGTTAGTTGAAATATAGACTATTTTTTCCAACCTATTACTCTTAGTCTCAGAGTTGCCAAGTCCAAATCTTTATAGCGACTTTGGGCTTCTTTTTTTGAAGTCTCTTTTGGACTGTGTTTTTAGTTCCTAAAAGGAATGAATTTTAGCATTTTTTCAGTTATGATGTATGAAAAAATATAAATTTATATAACTGAAAATATGGATTTTTAGCATGTTTTCTTGTGTAAAAGTCGCTAATATAGTCAGGAAACACTAAAACACACAATGTTCTAATCAGTTATCTTTTTTATTAACTTTTTATTGAAGGGCTGAGTTTGCTTGTTTCTCTCTGAAAATCTGGCAACACTGGTCAGATTTAGACAGCTGGATTTACCTGTTGATAGTGAATTGTATTTACCTCAAAGGCAATAGGAACATAAACAATCTACAAGAATCGTGATAAAATTGAAATCGTGATCTGGCTCCAAGAAAATTGTGATATACATTTTTTTGCCATATTGCCCAGCCCTATTGGCAACTCTGAGAGAACTAAGTAGACTGGAAAAATGGTCTGTATTTAAAGAAACAGAGAAATCACAATATGACAATTTAATCATAAAAGCAGATTGTCAAAGATGAACTCACAATTCGATTTCTATCACAATATTGCTCATCCCTACTTCTACCTTCCTTGCTTCCTTCCTTCATCTTCTCTTCTTCCCTCTCCTCTCTTCTCGTCCCTCGGTGTTTTATGTTCGTGTGAGGGCCCTTTGCGCCGTGACGTGTGCTCGTGCATACATGACATCAGAATCAGCTCTGACTGATGGAGATGGAGCTCGATCGGTCTCAGAGGATGTCGGACAAAGTGACTCGGCCCGGTTTGTGTCGTTACAGACGTGCTAATGCGCGCTAATAGACTGATTAGCTTTCACAGTTTTTTCTGCTCTTACTCATACGCCTCCATTTATCTGAGTTATGTGAGTCGTTTGTTTTATCTGTGCAGCTAACGTTTACTTTACTTCACTGCAAAGAAGAAGAAAAGAAGAATTCAGAATTAATTTTGACTAGTTTTAGCAAAATAAGAGTTATAGTAATTGCTGAAACAATGCAGCAAATATAAATACATTTTGACTGTTCATAAGAAATGTTTTCTTAAAGCTTATTTGCTAAATTCACTTCCAAATATTTTGGCTTGAAATTGGAACACTATTTTTGCACTGAATACCTAGAAATAAGTGAAATAACCTTAGTTTATCAAGTAAATAAATCTTACCTGCTAAAAGGCAACACATTTGAAGTCGGCAATATCAGACCACTGCAAACGGGATAACCACGTAATGGACTGGGACAATGCGCGGATTATTAATCAAGAAACCAACAAATACAAACGATGGATCAAAGAAGCAATAGAAATCAGAAAGCGAGGCCCACGCACTTTGAATCGAGACGAGGGAGCTTTCCAACTCTCCTGTACGTGGAGCAGCCTCCTCCAGCGACCACCGAGCGGCGGGAGACGTGGTCAGCCTGGTAGACCTTACGGGTCCGCTGGGCTGGCCACGCCTGTGAACAGCAGCTGATAGGACACGTCACCTAGGCGACGTGCGACGCCTCTGACGAAGACGGAAGTGACTCATCGAAACTAGTCAGGTAATAAACCATCTCTTACCGATACTTGTCTGATATAGAAAGGAAAAACACTTTCATTTAAAAGGCAACACATTTTTGAATTGGGACAGAAATGCCTAGAAAAAAGTGAAATAATCCAGGTTTATTTAGGTCTATATATTTCTGAAAAATTAAGATAAATGTTCAGATTGCCACATGCCAAGAAAAACTCCAAACTGTAGGCAATGCAATTTAAACACAATATACAGAATTTAACAATGTTTTAGGCTGGTCAGGCAAAGGCGGCCCGAGCGCAGGTTGTTTTCTGGTGTTCTGGTTTCCCCTGCAACTAAAAACATGTCCAATAATGCCTCTCCTGAAAAGAGATTCCAATCTCGGCAGAACTTTGTAGGTTAAATAAAGATTTGTTTATTTCTCTATCCCTTGGTCTCGTTAGGGGGTGACTTAAGTCTATCCCAGTAACTATGGGCCTTAGGCGGGTGAACACCTGGACAGTGGCCAACTCGTCGCACAAGAGACAGACACAGACCATCATTCACTCTCATTTAAAGGGGAGATTTACAGTGCTGCACAATTAACCTGATCGTGAACGTTTTTGGAGATGAGATTAAACCGGAGAGAAGCCATGATGACACAGGAAGAACATGCAAACTCCACCCATGATCATCTTATTAAGCTAGACCTCTAACCACTCTGCTACTGTGGACCCCATAAAGTCAAACATTAAATACGCTATCAGAGATTTTAACCCTTCTTTAGTATTGAAATTTTGCAGCAAAAACACATCTTAGCACATTAAAAAATAAGAATAAATAAATCAGTGACAGGGTTTCTCAGAAGAGCTAGTGTAAGGTCAGGATTCAGACAGTGCACTTTCATGAACATAAATGATACACTTTTAAGCCATTTAATACAGAATATAGTACATTTTTGTGTTCTGAAGTCTTAACTCTGATCATTGACAGTTAGAAATATCAATAAATCTTCTTAAAATTGATCAACCTAACCTCTGCTTACTCAAATTCTCTTCTCCGCTTGCCCTTCCAGTCCACTGCCTCCTGTTTGCGTCTACAACAATATTATTCTCACCTCTTCTTCTCGTGGACACCTCGATCTGCTTTGTGCATCTACACCTCAGATTATCACCAGCATAGATTTTTTTAAATAGAAAAATCCATACGCTAAATATCGCAGTCAATAAAATAACATCGACCACCCTTCACGTCTCTCTCTCTCTCTCTCTCTCTCTCTCTCTCTCTGAATACACTCCCAGCTAAGACTCAGCTGTTAATAAGATATCGATCAATTTTGGCCCCTGTATGGAAGGGCCCCCGGGCTCCTGGCCAATGCTAATGTCCAGTCCTCACTTTAGCGTCGTTTTATGGATGGACGGTGATGGCGGACCGCTGACCCACGCACTCAGCTCGGGCTCTAATGCACGGACACTGACCCTCGATGCAAATTTACACAGACGCACAACACTGTGGACCGGACTGTGGGACTTAGAAAAGACGTTTAGAGCTGTTTCTGAACATTATCCAGTTAAAAAGTCAGAACTGAGTGTAAAGGAATAATAATTTGAGCAAGTGTTGATAATCAAATGAGAAATTTCCTTGGTGAGTTTAACAATAATGTAGAGCAACATCAGAACTTGAATAGACCATAATAATGATTCTGACTAAGTGTTGTTGTTGAGTTGAATTTTAGCATTATCCCATTATTTTTCTTTTGTCTATAACAATGTGCATTACATTTGTTTTCTCTAAATGTGTGTTTCAATCTTAAAACCTCTAGTAAGCAACTACTATTATTTATGTAAAAAAGACCCTACATTGTCTAATTAGGTGTTGTGTTTGTGTTGTGCTAGACTAAAGTTGCTTTTGAGCATCAATTCTTTTTCTTGGTTTCATACTCAAGCTAACTTCCCTTCCTAAAGTCTAATAATTATTTATTTTGCCATTTCTGTATTTTTTTATTACAAAAATGTACTTTTGCTCAATAGGCCAGTCTTTCCCAACCTTTTTTGAGTCTAGGCAGAGTGTTTTGCTTCATTTGTTTACTGCGACACACCACCTATTCAAATGTGGCCAAATCAAACTATTTTAACACAAAGTTATGTCATTTTTACATAGAACATCTTGAAATTATTCTTTAAATGCATAAATGGTGATTTGTTTTGCTTTCTTTCTTGCTGTAAAAGTTGTTCCAAACACTTCCAAAATGTAAATCATTGAATCAAGTCTGATTAAGCTTATTTTATAGATTGAATGTTGAAAATAGACACATTTTTCAATTCACACTAGTGTTCCTCGGCACACTGGTTGAAAAACACTGGTTTAGGCTATGTTTATTTAGGACAATGACAAAACGCAATGACAGATGCTTCTACCATATTTTTACAGCTAATTTCCATCTGTACTTCCAAGGAGAGGAGAGGGAAGGAACACTGAACATGTTTTTACTAGCAGAGGAAACCGGAGTACCCAGAGGAAATCTACACAGACACGGGGAGAACTGGGCCACCTGAGAGTTACAGCAAGAAGGTCCTGTGTTTGAGGCCAGAGCGCTAACTCCTGCACCACCGTGTAGATCCAAATCACAGGTACACATGGTGACATCTAAAATATATATATTTTTTTATGTTTATTATTACATCTTTTTGGGGGTAATTATTATTTATTACTGAGAGGACGAATTATTTGTGCATTTACATATTTCATATTACAATGCAAATGCAGTACATTAATAAAACAATACATGCATGCATTTATACTCACATAAATATACTGTATACATATGCATAAACATGCACATACACATCTACATATACACACATATCTACAGACACACATACAGTACACTAAGTACATAAATAGGCTACATATATGCGCCTGTGACCGCACCTACTTCATTATCATATTAGTGTATTATTTAATATTACATATTAAAAAAAGTCATAACTTTGTTATACGTATCAAACCATAGTTTTTCTAGCTGCAGCTTGTGTCAATAATTTGTCTTATGTGCAATAATTATCTGTTTAATATTCTGTAAGTTTTGCTACAGATTCAAAATGCAATGTTTGAGTAAATCTAGTAAATATGTTTTTAGATAGACTCGAAGACTGAAGTATTAAGATCTAAAATAAATCCCAAATGTTTTTTCTGTAAAACAGGAGGAACAGTTCATTTATAGTAAGTGAAAAGTCTAAAATGATAAGTTTTGTGATTTCTAAGAGCCAGAATACAGATGTGACGTTTGTGATAGATTTCAGTCATGCTGCAAGTATCAATGCATTTAATGGAGGAGCTGCCCCATCTGCTGTGGTTCAGAGGTCAAAGGTCAAGCCTGGACAACGGCGCCGGGTTCAAGATCACGTTTAGCAATTCATGCAGGTTTTGTTTGTGTGTGGAAGACAACTGGTCACATGTTTTCTAATGATTTCAGTCTGCTCTGTGAATATGGTCAAAAAAGCATCACAAATTTAGTACAATAATCATCTCTCTCTTTTGGTTGTCGAGAGCAACCATTTAGGATCCTGTCCTTATTTCATATTTAGACAGTCCATCTTTTTTTACTGAATTTTAGAAAGTATTGTTTTAAAGTACATTGTTTGAATAGTGTGATTTATTTCTGGAGCTGCAGATGGAAAGTAAAGCTAATCTATTAAAGTAACGTTAATCTATTCTCTAAATACGATTATTCTTAAGACCTTACTCAACTAAGCTAATCTATGCATTCCGACAATAAAAACTGTAATTAGCAGTTTTGAATGAAGCGTCTGACTTTGTCCCTCTTTGCTTCTACAATTTCTATTCTAATTAGACAGGCCTTATCATGGGTATCTCATTAAAGATACTAAAGTGAATGTCCAAATCTTAATCTTCCAATCTTATTTTGTTTATCTTGCTTTGAAACAAGTAGTAGTAATTTATTTTGACCACAAGCATAGACATCAAACAGTAAAGTGACATAAAGAAAGACCGATCTTGTGTAGGCTGAAGCTTATAAGCCTACCCTGTTAATTTGACTTGTAGGGAAAAGGAAAAAATACATTTACGTAAAGTAGCCTATAATTTAATCAAATATAAGACTCTGAAATCATGTATCTGCTGAGAGTTAGCCTATACCTTTAACTTAAACTTTACTACAATAATTTAAGTTTATCTACACAACCTCTCCAGAGATCCAGCCCTTTTACAGAAATATAAAACCTTATGTTTGTTCTTAAATTCTTTGTTTTCTGTACCTCTAGGTTCTTATTGGCTCTCTTTGATTTTGACTAGATAATGTTTCCTATTTTAAACGCCATTTTTCAGTGTGTAGGTCCACTAGATTATAGAATTTCAATGTTTGGAGATTTATAAACAATGTATCTGTCAGTTCATTATAAGATGAAAATGTGTTTTTTGCAGTAAGAAATTTAAAATTAGGTCTATCTATTTAAAAGGTCAGATTCTCTCTTTTCCTTCATCAGTTTTGGCGACATTCCCACACACTTAACGCTGCCAATCGCTCGATGCCTGGATTGATTTGACACCACGAGGCCTTACGTTACGTCCCCCCCGCGTGAGCAGTCAGTGCGTCTGCAGCGGTCCGCCCGTGTCCGTGACCTTGCGTGGGTAAATCTATACACGAGAGCCGAGGAGGCGCGGATGGCTCCACCTGCTGAAATATACATCAAAGTCCGGCCTCCTTTTGAATTCGTGTGCGCGCGCTTTGTGGGGAAAGGGAGGGCAAGAGAGAGGGAGAGAGAGCGCGAGGGGCTATCGATCCGCCCGGAGCCGCGATGATCTGATTATTGGCTTCATTATAATGACGTAATCAGGAGATCAATGAGCGGGGATGAGCCGTGGCTTGTACCGGATTAGGGCGCGCGGATACGGGGCGTTGGAGGGGAGCAAGGGGCAAGTGCGCGAGGAAGTGTAAGCAATTAAGCAGAAAAGACACGGATAAAGACGCCGATAATTAGCAACGTGATGATGAATTGATGTGGCTGCAAAAGTGGGGAAATAATCTTAGATAGAGGAAGAAGAAGGAAGCACAATAACCTTTAATTTACCTTTTGTACGAAAGTAAACAATTACGCACGGTTGGATAAGGCACAATACGTGTTTGCACAGCTTTCCAAACAGAAATAAAGGTGTCTTCTTTAAGTTGTCTTGAAGAAATATAAGAAATAAAGTCTTCACATGAGATCAGACTGGGATACATTTAATTATAAGCTTGGATAAGAACTTTAATATAAGACTTGGCTGATTATGATGTTGATTTTTAATACAAGCTTTAGTTTACGCACGACTGGAACTCAAAAGTGTCATAGAGCTGGCTAAAGAGAACTGAGACAAGTCTTAAAGAGGACAGAAAATTGCTAGATTTACGCAATAATGATGAGTCTTATGACATAGTATTGATTTGTCTAAATTTAGCAATAAGTTTAGTTTACGCACGCACAAAAGCGTGATCCACTCTTTTGAAACGAGTAAAATATCACTTGTACAATTGTGAAATGTCAAAATCATGATGATAAAACGTGGTGTGTGCTGGTGTTGGTCTTAATTTAGTTTTATATCACGTTTCCAAATGCAATATTGCGGCGCGTAAAGTGCAGGAAACGCTTCAAAAGTTAGCTGTAAATACGGTTTGATTAGAAATTGGGTGGCTTATTGTCGCTCGTGGAGAGGGATACTCTATACATGCTTGTGTGTGTGTTACACACGTGTGTTGTGGGGTAGAGAGAGAGAGAGGAGAGGGAGAAAGAGGGGGGAGAGAGAGAGAGAGAAAGAAAGAGGGGGAAATCTCGGAGCCGAAAGGGGTAAAGAAAAAGCAGGGGGGTCAGTCCGCGGAAAAAAGGGGGTTGGATATCTCTCCCGTCTGGCGTCGCCTTCTCCGTAGCTCGCAATAGTGAAGCCAAAGCACCCGGCCGAGGACCGAGGGGCACGGACGCAGACTAAACCCACGCACGCAGAAGGGAGGAAAGAAGAAAAAAAAGGCGAATGGCGCGAGGAGACTGGAGAGAGGAACTAGCTTGAAAAAGAAACACAGGCGAATCGCTTTCTGGCCGTCCCGTTCTTGTGTGGAGCCAAACACGGACTGCTATGGATTTTCTCATTCATTTCTCCATCGATTTGGCTTTAATTAGTGACCCGCGGTGAAGCCAGCAGAGAAGGGAGACGGGACCAGCGCGAGGGGAGGCGAGGGAGGAGCCTAAAGTCCAGCCGGTCGTGCCTGCGTAGAGCCCAAGAGTAGTTTGCCTATTTTATTATTTATCTTTACGCAAATTCTCTTGTTAATATTTCGCTTTGTGTTTCTTCTTCTTGATTCAGCGCCTTGTCCAAAATTAATAAACGAACCCAGCTCGTGTTTATGCTACTAAGCCAAAATCTTTTACCAAAAATAACTATCGCTAAAGACAGTTTTCCAGCGTGGATTTGTCAGACTTTTTTCCCGCAAGGTGAAGCGACGCGCGTGGAGCAATTGTGGACACGTTTTTGCGAGAAAGATAAACCAAAAACAAGGAGAGCTTTTTTACGCACAGCTGTCTGGTCAATGGAAGTCTACGGGAGCAGTTTCTCCGAGGATGCGTTTGTAGAGCCGCTGTGACCCACTGTTTATCCAAAGCCTTTTTTTCTTCTTCTTCAAATCCAGGGATCCAAAGACAACCAAAAACAACGACTCACACACACTCCATGGATGAGATAAGCTAAAGAAAACCAACCCAAAGTACCACTACACCTCTCTTCTTCTCCTCTCACACCATCGCCACGAAACCGGGACACAAAAACTACACCGAAAGGCCGAAGAAAGAAGCGAAAGGAGACGGTACGCGACACAAGTGCAAGCAGAACTAAAATCCCACGGGCCCCCGGTCGAGAGAGGACCATGTTTGTCCCCTGCCGGTCCCCTTCGTCTTTCAGAGAACAGCGTCCGACTTCAGCGCGTGGAGACTCAAGTCATCGCTGGCTCCGAGGTCCAGCCCCGGTAAGAAACACGTTTTTTTTTGTGTGTGAAATAACAGTTCAACAACACCGTAAATACGCAAAACAAACCCAAACACACGTTGCAAAACTGACAAAACGTCGTGCGTAAAAGCGGAATTATTCGCTTTTTCTTCTCATACACACACTTGCCCCATTCAAATCACCAATTAAGTTTGTTTGAATACGACACAGCTCTTAAGTGACTTGCTAAAAGCTGAAATAACTCTTCTTATTACAAGCAGCACACTTGTTTGCATAAATTCCTAATCAAAACATCGCTTCAATTGATATAATTTGACATTTAAATATTAATAAAGCAGTTTTTGCATCACTTAAATGTCCAAATAGCTCCATAATTTCTGTAAAAGTAGATTTAGTCTGTAAAATGAGATTATTCATGTGTTTAAGTCCTACATTCAGCCATGCATCTTAATTCCCATTCACTTACTTGCATGTTTTTGTAATCCCCAATATTTCCTTTTAATTAATACCAGCGTCAGTCTTAGTGTGTCCGCTGTGTCTCTCTTGTCTTTCTGTGTCCCTCTCTCAAACCTTCTTCCTTCCTTCTTCTTTTCGTCTTCTGTGGTGCCTTTTGGTCGCTCAAGTTCTGGGCAATATTCACGGTCCTCTATTGATCAGGAATTATTGATCCTCCGGCAAGAAAACTCAATGGGAGAGGTGGAGAAGTTTGATGGTAACTTTGGGCCGTGATGTTTGTCCCACGAGACATTCAAACGAGATCGGATAACACATTTTTAAATCCTTTTGCATACACATTTTAGTCTGTAATTTATTATTTATTCATTATTTGTTGTTCATAAATAGTTTTCCAGCTTAAATACACATCTGTAAGTCTTCTATCTACATATTTGCCTAATTATTTTTAAATTGAAAATATATCTTGTGTATCTGTTTTGTAATTTTTATTCTCACACATTTGCTCATGTTTTGACCTCATCTTTACCACCACACATCTGTTTATTTAAGGAATTCACAGCTTAATTCTGCAAATGTAATTCAGTCAAATCACAAATTTCTTGAATGCCTCGTGCTCTTTTTAAAATTCTGAAATGCAGAAGCCTTTTGGTGAATGGATCGCCCTGACAGAAGGAGACTCAATTAGAGCTATAGGGCGATGTGTCCTCTTCAATATGTATTAATATGATAATACGATGCAGCTTTGCCGGTCCTATTCCCTCGTGGCTTCTCCTAAGCAGCATGTATTAGGGCTAATAAAAGCAACGGGATATTTCATTTAAATATTTTTGGACATTCATTAATCTTGTGTGGAAAATTTGAATTATTTATCTCGGTTGTTGGTCCAAATAAGAAGAAAAAAAAAAAAAGGCAGATGGATAGTGTAGGATTTGGTAGTTTTGTTGTTTGTGCAAAATACATTACCACTGCGTTTTATAGATACATTTTGCCTGCTATTTTAAGCCACTGTTGTTTAAAATGTTTATAATTTACAGTGAAGTTAAGTTGAATTAGTCAAATAATTGTTGTTGCTTTTTTGTAACATTATAACCTTAGATTTTTTTAGTACATAGCTTTTTTTGTGCTTTTATAACAGAAATTTTCTTGATTCGTTTCCCCACATCATTTTACTGGACCTCTTTTCTCTTATTACAATCTGTTGAACGCAGTTTACAGATACAAATGAAACATTTCTTAGGTTGTAGTCCAACTTTTGTGTCAGTATTTCTTGTTGTTTCCGTATTGTTCGTTAGACAGGTGTGATTATAGGCGTTATATTAACATTTTCACTCAATTTGGCTGTTTGGATGAGGTTTTTAAGGATAGCGCTAAATAGTCTATTCTAGTGGGACTTAAGTGAGCTGGTTGCCATGGTAATGAGTTTATTTCTGTTGCTAAATTGACCTAAATTGTTATATTTTTTATTTTAACCTTTACCCAAAGCCTTTTCTTAAACTTACTTGTTCATCTAAACTTAATCACCGTCCAAACCAAACTATCTAGCATTACCCTTTCAAAAAAGCGTCTTTTGCCCAAATAAAGAGGCAATTCCACAACTGTTACCTAGCAACCACATTGTAAATATGGCACAAAATCAATAGAAATGACACGGACGTTATGATTTGACAAATTAGGGATGCACCGGTCTGATAGGATCGGATATCGGTGCCGATCTAGGAAATGTTGCTTGATCAAGTATCGGCTCCTTGATATCGGTTCAGCCGATATCCTTGTTCTGCCTTTAATTGGACATAATGAGACTTGTTTACTGGCTGATGTTGATCCAGAACGTCTCATAATGTTTGACATTTTATTCATATTAAGTTGTTGTGATTTGCACTATAGATAAGTCAGACAATATAATCAAATTTCTTATGTTTTGAAAAGAAAAAACATATATATTTCAGTCCCTACTACTTAATTCCAAAGTATCTGGATTGGTATCGGAATTGAAAAAGCTATGACAAATGATAATGTCTTGTAACACCTACATTTTGTTAAATGAGTGTTTAAACTCAAAGAAACTTGCATAAATTGTCTTTTGCGTTTTGTCGCTTTTTGACGACACATGTGGAAGGTTTCTGTGTTAGAACTCAACTTATTCCCTGTAATGTTCAACTTTTATTTGTCAAATTGCAACTTATCTGTTGAAAACCCAGTATAAATATTCACCACATGAATCTATCACATCAAAATTAGAAAAATTAAAAAGTCTGTCAACTGGGCTTTAACATAAACATCTGAATTAACATGTCATTTCCTTAATTCAACCTAAACTGAAGCGATTGTCTTGTTTTGCCACAGTTTTTCCTCCATCCTTTTACCTCTCATGCATAATATCCATCTCTCCAGCTGGAAATGCCCCTATGACAGATGTGGGGGTAAGTGCGCCGGGGTAATTCAGCCCATCACTTTAAGTAGGTGTCAGCGGGCAGAAAAAACGGTTGGGATTTTTAATGAGTATCAGCTTGTGCCTCTGACAGACGACGTATAACCAAATGCAGCCGGTGTTTTTGAAGTATGGAGAGAGAGGGGGGAGGGAGGTGCAGAAGGGGTCAATGTCTGCCGGTCCTTAAAGAAATTAAACTAAAGCAGAGGGAAGAATAGAAGACGACTATACCTACCGCTGCTGCTGTTGTGAATGAGCGATTGAGTAAATGCATGAATGAATTAAACATGAGAGAAGTGGTCAAACATCAAGTGATTAATAAAACAGTCATAGGAGGAAGACAAGAAGAGGCTGAAGAATGAGCGTGAGTGAATGAGCGTGTTAATGTAATGAGTTAAAGACATAATGACCAGTGTGGGGGGATAAATGCTCGAATAGGCAAGACTGAGTATAATGGAGTGCAGATATGACAAGGCTAATATTACATTTATGAATGAACGATGCCAGCTAAGCACTCGCTTTGCTGAAATATTCATGTCAGATTGTAACGTTTCTGTCGGTGTCTGTGCTGAGCGAGTTATAATTATCTTTATGAGAGAGAGAAACTGTCGTGTGCTGGGCTGTAACGTACGATTTGAGAAGTAAATGAAAGTTTTATAGATTCTCAAAATATGGGCTCTGTTTTTGGATGACGAGTGACAAGTGCTGTCTTGGTTTTCGGACAGTCCTCTCTGTCCGCCGCAAACTAAGAATTTCTGTCTGGATTTGTGTTGTTTAATAGCTCATGTAACGTTGAATATTTCACTGATTTCAAGACACTTATGCAATAAATTGGGCTTGAAATTTTTAAATACATTTGCCAATGTCATGAGTAATATGTATTTTAAACTCATTGGCAAATAATGTATCTTGAAGTAAGAAGTAATGTCTTCAAATGAGTCAAAAAAGACCATTTTGTTGATTTATTCATTTCATATACCAGTCAAAGCATCTTGGTTTGTCAACTGAGTAGATGTTAAATGTGGGAATTGCCTGAAATTAAGATTAGGATTTAAGAATCAAGAATATTTAGCTTGTTTTAGAATTCATTTATTGCAAAGCAAAGGCAGAAAAATGCATAACTGGGCAATACAGTGCTATGAATCTAACTGGGAGCTTATTCCTCCAAAAATTAGCTTTTTTGTTGAAATGATCTTGCTTTTATTCTCTGTTTACTGTATTTATATGCTCAAACACACACCCTTTCATCCTATTGGTCAAACTCTGAGTGACTGACAGCGAGATTTAACCAATCACAGGAGAGAATGGACTTTCAGACGAAGCAGATGACTGTTATACTTTTTAATACAAGAATACAGAGATCTGGCTCTAAGAAAAATGTTCTATTATTTACTAGGATGTGACAATATGCAACTCTCACGATACGATATTTATCACGATATTACAGAAGGCCCAGCATACTGAGATTATGCCTACACTAATAAACATTAAAGCCATACTTTCCACTGCAAATTTCAGACTAAACTGATTGATAAAGCTCCTGTTTGAAGTGGAATTACTTTTTTTCTGTTTTCAAGTGAGAAATGCTGATCATTTTCTTATTCACCTCAGCTCAGATTTGGCATTGCTCATACGTTCTAAACAACTAATTGATTAATCGAAAGAATAATCGCCTAACTAATCGATTGCCAGAATAAAATATAGTTGGTGGCAGTCATACATACGTAAGTTAATAGTTGAGTTTTTACAATAACATTCAATTAGTTCTTTTCATTGCTTTATTCTCAATGTTCACAATGTCATATCTAAAAACTGCATTATATATAAATTTGATATAATGCATGAGTTTTCAGAGTTATTGTCCACTCTATTTGTACACTTTTCTCTTATCACAACATTAAAACATGTTTTTGTGGCTTCTTAACTTTGTAGTTATTTTGTCTGTCTATTCATGGATGACCACGACTTTTATAATGATTCCTTTAATGTCCTTTGACACAGAAATATAAAAGTTCTTCCATTCTTAATCCTTTTCTTAGCTACACTGATCACATTGAAATAACTCACGTTTTTATGTCACCTTTTTACTTGAAAGTCAAAAATAAGCATTATGTTACGTGTTATGATTAAAAACAAATTTGACCTCTATCAACCTTTTTCTTTGCCTAGAAAATACTCGATCACAACCTCCTGCAAAGCCAAGACTTGACACATTTACAAATGTATGCAGCCTGTATTACTACAACACAGAGAAATGTCAAAAAGCCATGAATTTTCCCTTGGAGTTTTGCTTGGTTAGCAGCGTTTTATCGAGCTGTAGGTCTTATTTTCTTTATACGTCTGCTCGTAAGGGAGACTTAACAGGGTCAAAGTGTGTGCGCGGGCTCCGTTTTTATTATATACATGTAGCAGTGAAATAAACAGTCTTCCAGAGCAAAGGTTGAACACTTGTGGTTTTCCTTTTCGTCTCTCCGTCTCAAATCTCTGGAGAGGGACAGTGAAGATGTGGCTTGTGTCTATGAAATGCTCAGTCCACTCAAGTCCGATTCAGTGAAATGCAAAGAGGGTTTCTGGCTCAGTACCGGTCGGACTCCCAGCGGACCGGAGGGGGGCGGTTGAATTGGATTTGCCTGCCGTGGTGCGACCGAAAACCCCCCTAAGCCACTTTAGCCGAGTCTGTAACTGGCGGCGCCTGGTGTATTTGTGATCTGCTGATTTTGGGTGGCTAAAAAATGAAAGTGTGCTTGGCAGGAGACGAAATGAAGAGCATGGCTGCTTTGGGGAGGTTTGTGTTGTCACCTGCGAGTGACGAAACTGTTCTAAGCTGTCTGCCTTTTAATGGACGTATTGTGCAAAGTTTAATTTAGAGTTTTAACGATGTTCTGACATTGCTTCCTCATCACAAACACAGCTGGAGTTTTGTCTGTGAGATGCTTTTCTTTTGCCTCTGAGCCTCAGAAAACACTGTTCTGAATATTCTTGTTTTGTAATGTCCTACTTAGATCTTCTGCACAGTTGAAGATCTAAATACTGTTTGAAGGATTATTTTTTACGGTTGTGCAATTAATCAGATTTCAATTTCTACTATGACTATTGTTGTAATCGAAAATCGTGTAATCGTAATGATTAGCCGTGACTCATAAGTGAGTTTGTAAGTGCTCAGATATTTCTTTTGAGTTGTAAAAGTAAGTCCCAGACTGTTTCTGTAGAAACATTTACAACAGTTAATATTTAAAATATTTCATTTAATCTCTTCACTCTTTGCATTTAAGCAGCGCTAACTGTTCTGCCCTTTTTCTAAGCAAATATTCGTTTGAATAAACGTGATTTTAATTATTATTTCATCATAATCAAGTAGGCCTATGATGTAAGCATTTCTGCATTATAAAGCATTAACATATCAAGATCAGTGTGTGATTGTTTCTCCTTTGTGTAGTTTCTTTTGCAGGCAGTACTTATGATCAGTGAACAATGATCATTTTGGTAATCAACTAGTTGGGCCATTATTAAAACATGCCTCCTGCTCCTTTTAGACTTAAGTGCAGCATTTGATACAATAGATCATGTTATTTTAATAGAACGTCTTGAATCCTGGGTTGGTTTACATGGCACAGCTCTTAATCTACTCAAATCTTATATTTTAAATCGAACGTTCTCTGTATCCATTAATAACTGTACCTCCTCTACTACTAGTCTAAAATATGGTGTCCCACAAGGTTCTGTCCTCGGCCCGCTTCTTTTTTCAATTTATATGCTGCCGCTTGGACAACTAATTGAACAATTCAACATTTCATATCATTTCTATGCAGATGATACTCAATTATATCTGCCCATTCATTCTTCCAACTCCACTTTGAGCAATACAAACCTTTTGGATTGTTTCACTTCTGTTAAAGGCTGGTTAGCAAACAACTACCTCATGTTTAATGAGTCTAAAACAGAGCTGATTCCATTTGGGCCACCTTGTTTTAATTATCAAGATGTAGAATTTGGGATATTCTCAAATAATGTCACTCCAGTTGCAAGAAATCTTGGTATTCTTTTTGATTGTAACTTGAATTTTAAAGATCAAGTAAATAGTGTCGTGCAGTCCTGTTTTTATCAACTTAAACTAATTTATAAAATCAAACCATTTTTAGCTCATGCTGATCTTGAGAAAGTCTTGTATGCTTTTATTTATTCACGTTTGGATTATTGTAATGCTCTGTACACCGGCCTCAATCAAACATTACTACAAAGACTTCAGTTAGTCCAAAATGCTGCTGCAAGACTTCTGACTGGTACAAGAAGACATGAACACATTACCCCGGTTCTGGCCTCCCTTCATTGGCTTCCCGTGAGGTTTCGTATTGATTTTAAAATCTTACTTTTAACTTTTAAATGCCTGCATGGACTGGCACCAAGCTATTTGAGTGACCTTCTACAACCTTATATCCCAACCCGAGCATTGAGGTCCAGTGAAGGAGCTCTGTTGGCTGTACCTAAATCTCGAATGGCCACAAGAGGAGATCGAGCCTTTTCTGTTCGAGCCCCCACTTTATGGAACACTCTTCCGATAGATATACGCCAAGCCGAGAACCTAAGTGTTTTTAAGTCCTTACTTAAAACGTTTTTGTACTCGCAGGCTTTTGGGTGATTTTTTGTGCTTGTTAATGTGTATAATTGTGTTTTTATTCTGTTTATGTTGGGAAGCACTTTGTAACTGGTGTTTAGAAAAGTGCTATATAAATAAAGTTTTATTATTTATTATTATTATTATTCTTTCGAATAAATTGGTTATTTAAGAGATTTTTACAAATTTCAATTCCGACAAAGCCTTAAATTAAATTAGACCATGAGATTGTACTGACTGAATTAAGATTTTTACTGCTTTAAAAAAGATTTGCAACCAGAGCAACTATAAACACGTCTTGTTTTACTATAAATTAAAGAGAACAAGCTTTTTCTCATTTGAAAACAGCAAAATAGCTCCTGTACTTGAAATAATCACATAAATATCTAGAATCAGAATCACTCGACTTTAGTCTCGTTTACTCAAATCAAGATCAAATTTGTGTTTACAAGCCACACTGACTCATTTAAGATTGAATTTTTTCTAGTAAAAGCAGCAAAACTAACTTTTTTCAGTTTATGTATGTTTTGGAACCTGTAAAGCCCAGTTAACGATTATTCAATTACTAAATTAGTTTACAGTTAATTCAATAATCAGTTAGTTGTGATTAATCGATTAACTTGTTGCAGCCCTAGATTTATTACATAAGATCTCTGGTTAATTGTCTAATCACTGTTTAAAGCTTGTCAAAAGGATGTTTCCCCAGTCAAAGGCAATGTTTTTACTTAAACTAAGTATTACATGACTATGCATCTTGTTTTCAGTAAATAACAACCACAAAAAAAACAAACGAGAAGTATAAAAAGGTCAATTCCAGCTGCAACCAGATGATCAAATAATCACAGCTATTGATCATTGTGATAACTGGTATTGAATAATAATAGGTAACTCTGCCTTGAGCTGACAATAGATTTTTTTATTGTCTTACATAGAGCAGGAAATTCACATTGTGCTTTTGTCAATAAATGTGACTTTAAGATTCTCAGCTTCACTTCATCGTTTTTTGAGTCAAATTTAGCAAAAAATCTCCAAAATTAAGATTACTCTCTTACTTGTAAACCGTTTAGCAAAAGAATAATTCCTGGTCTAATCAATTATAAAAATGATCTTTAGTTGCAGCCCTAATCCAACCCAATTTCTGCTAATTCAATCTTATTCTGTAGCATCTTTTACCAAGTCCTGGCTTAGAGAAATATAATAAACCCATTCAAAAGCACATTAGGTTAAACAGATAAGATTATACAAGATTTCCATTAGCGTTCTTTTGACAAATACATAAATGTGAATGCACAAGACGTATTTGAAAACACTGAACTGATCAAAATGAACAGATACTGAGCAGTGCATGTTTTAAATAATATTTTTTGACACGTGAGCACAGATTCCATCACTCCTGCTCCTCTCTGCATAATAAAACCATAATGAGGTGAAATAATATGAGCGTAATTTACGACCAAACATGTTCATTTCACAGAGCCGTGAGCTGGGATGGGGGTGTCAGGCGGTGATGGGTGGATGTCGGGGTTCAGGAGAGGAGAAGGGGGAGGGGAGAGAGAGATGGACCTAGAACAGCAGACATAAGCAGACGCCGGCTCTGCTCCGGGATCTCCAGCGCGGCTTACGGAGGTGTGTGGATCCGGAGCTCAAAGACCAGCGCAGGATTTAACGTGTCGGAGAGAAATTATACCACAGAGATATTAGCTTAGGTCATGTACTTTCTTCAGGAAACTGTGCAAATGCAAAATTATGAATGAACTGGTTGTGAATTGATACATGGTTTTAGATATTGCTTTAAATTGTGAGACATTTCTTCATTTTTTATAGTTTATCTAGAGCAGGGCTGTTCAACATAAGACCCAGGGCCCTTCAACCAATTCAGTCTGACCTTTGACCTATCTTCCAAGCAGAAAATGTATTAGACAATTATGGCTGTACTTGATGTATCGTATCAGGATATATCGTGACAAACATATTGAACTGCATCGATACAGGGAAGTGTATCGAAAAACATAACAAGATACTTGAACTAATACATTTGACATTTATGAACCTGACCTGCTGCTTTAAGGCTGAAACTGTTGAGCTAAAAAATGACTTATTCACAGAACACTTGAATGTAACATTAAAAGTAC
The DNA here is from genome assembly GCA_038363315.1 of Mugilogobius chulae. NCBI lineage: Eukaryota > Metazoa > Chordata > Actinopteri > Gobiiformes > Gobiidae > Mugilogobius > Mugilogobius chulae. The sequence goes on from CM076408.1 coordinate 38,930,608, forward strand.
TTGGGAAAATATAATTCCTTTGCTTTTAAATTTTTCTACATAATCAAAGATACAAGTTTAACATTGATTTTGAGGAGTCATGTGCTCAAAAACCCACTGAAAACATTTTTACCTGTAATATTCAATGCTCTTCTATAGTTGTTTTTACATGTTCTCATTTTAGTCAGTAAAATATATCTAGATACGTACTGTATTGAGGCATATGTATTAGGATAAACATGTATCAAGATAGTTATTGTATTTTAGACAATACAAACATTACAACATACATGCTTTAATCTACGAAACTAACCAAGAAAGAACAAATAATGTTCTGTTAATGTCATGTTTTAGTAAAGACTCTTGTTCACATGAGTATCTACGTATATTAGTATTTATTAATATTTGTTTTCAGTCAACCCCTGACAAGTAAACGTCGCACTGCTTTACCTTTGACGTTAGAGATATGGGCAGTATATCAGAATATATTGTGATAGTTGTTTTCAAGTTATCGAGTATGATATTTATTGTTAGAAATGCTTCTAAAATATTTGTTGAAAAATACTAATAAAGACAGTTAAAACATTGTAAATGTTCTAAAAGGTGATAATCACTCATGTTACTCACTGTCTTAGTTGCCCATATTTTGTATTAGTTAGAAAGCACATCGCAAATTTAATCTGAACTTTCATGTATTCATTTAGCACGCAAACCTCTGAGCTTTTGGTCTTATTTAGTTTTGAGAAAGAGAGACTTTTCAGGCGACTAATTGGTTGATACAACTAATACATTTAAAGACATGTTAGTTTGTTCTGATTGGCTTGAAATAATATTGTCTGAATATCGTAATCAAGACATGCCAAAAAAAACTATCAAGATACTATTTTTGTCCACATCGCCTAGGCCTATTAGTGAGGCTCAAGTCTGAATGATTGAACAGTGTTAGAACAAGTCTTAAATGGCTCCAAAAGTTTGATCTTATGTATGTAATATGTTGTGTTACTAACCCTTTTAATACCATACATTATAAACAAAATGTTATGTTGACAAATAAGTGATTAGTTCTATATTTGTACTGACTATGCAAGGAACCATTGACAGATATTTACCAGAAATGTGCCAATACATTCTCAGAAGTGTCACTGATTCATAAAACCTATATAAACAAGCACAGAAATGTCACTTTATTATACTTCTGTATTTCCTTCTGCAGCCTTTTGACCACACACATGCTTTTTCTTCAGTATTTACCACACTCTTCTGTCCTCTAATACATCTCCGTGCCTCGCTCATTATGATATTCCATTAGTTTATAGCAGCTGTATTCGTCTGGACAGCACCTCTGCCCCCTGCCCTCTGTCCTCTCGCTGTCCCACAACAAAAGCAGGTCTAAACGTTCTTTTATTTCACACACGGAGCAGTAAAAGGCTTCGGGGTCCGGCTTGTCCCATATAATTCTGAGAGCTGTCGTCTTCGAACGGCGCGCACGTGTTAGGATTTATGTGGGCGCGATGAAAAGACCCTTATCCCGCTCATAATTATTCACCTCCACCGCAACTTTATGGTCTGTGCAGTGCAAGAACATTTATTTACTATTACTAACTTTGCTCTACACTGAATTGTAAGAGGAGTGGGTCTCAACATGCGGTGAAGGAGCCGATCTAGTAGAAATAAATTGTAGGAATAGTCTGGTGGTTTAAGCTTAATTTGCTGTACTCCTGCTTTAGATTAGATTTATTGTCTTGCCACATGAGAAATTTGTCTTGGACATCAGGTAGCACAAAACAACAGTTAACGATAAAACAGTTCATACATAGCATACAATATTAGTGACACAGTCCACAAAGAAAAAAAAAAACATTCACATCTGCATGGCACAAACAATTGGAAACCCATATGGCCTTTAAATACAGTTTCTATTGCACTCTCAAATCTACTAAAAAGTGCACTCTTCCCTCAGACTTCTGACTAGTTTGTCCCAGATTGCAAAAAGTATATTTTTTTATGTCTAATTTGAGCAATTCTTTTATCATAATCTACACGCCAAACATTTTGATGTTTTTGAAACCCAACATGAATGCTTCATGTCTTATTGAAAGTATGACGGTTCATAAAAAATTAGGTCACTGCAACATTTTTAATGATTCACTTCACAACCATGTATTTTTTTTAAGGCTATCAGTCTTATTTTTGACCGATATTTGATAAAATAAAATGCAGTCAATATTGCATTCACATGACTATTCAGATACAATGCTTTTCTTTTCAATCAAAGCAGCTTACCTTCAGGTGAGCCCCAAGTAAACGTAGCCCTAATGGTTTATACCAGGTTTAGTACTTGCTTAGACCTGGTCACTGCATTCCCCATTGATTTGGGAATAACAAAAACAAGATTACATCATTGTATTCATGAGTCAAAACTGGTTAATCTGTAATTTGGTCATATCAGTTTGCCCTATGAGCCAGCTTGGTTCCAGCTTGTTAACGCTTGATTCAAGATTTGTTTAAGTATGTTTTAAGGCTGACTTTATTCTGATTCTTGGTTTACACCTTGATAGAAGCTCGATTTATTCTAATGTAATCAAGTTTAACCCTAGTTTATAAATTTATTTACAGTCTGGCCTAATCCTGGTTTAACCTTGGTGTAGCTCTTGTTTTGTCTCTCTTCGCTTTGGTCCTATACCATAATAATCCAAATATTTACAGCGTCCGTAGTAAGAAACGTGAGCCATTTGAGAATCGCCCGGTTTTGTAGTAATTCTAAAAAATTCACGAGGCAAAACAAAACTAAAATCTCCCGTTTGCTAAATGTTTGATTAGCGGCACATTGTTTCTTACCGTGTTTTTTGTTGTTTTTAGCGCCATGGGTGGATGAAACTTTTTAAAAAGCGTTGGAGAAAGCTCTCCGGCAGACACACACATGAAAGGGCTCCATGCTGCTGGATAACTACCGGCCCTCGCTCCCAGGGTCTCCACCTCACCGAGCCCAGGAGGAGGGCCTGTGTTTGGGCCACACCAGACCGGGCCCTGGCCTCAGCCCCGGAGCAGGATTTAATTGGCCTTATATTGTTTTTGTGGAGGATGGAGTCTCTGTTGTGCATGTTGGAGGAGTTCAGAGGTTAAGCATGTTATTAGAATTTAACTTGAATTGACTTTCACCTGCTTCGATCAGGGTTTGGAAGGGCAATAGTTTAAACTAGGAACCGTGAGCTTTGGGCATTGTGTGTTATTGACAATAGTAAGTTAATCACATTTAAGAACAATGGCAAACTTACTCGCAATTTAAGTGATACAGACATTGTACTGTAGTATTGTTCTTGAGTTTCAAGGCTGTCACTAACGATCAAATGCTTTTTTAGCCAAATAAAAGTTGAAATATGATGACAAAGAGCTTATAGATTGAGAATATAGTGTTTTATTAATATAATTTACTAAAAGTTTAATGTTTAATGATGTTTTTGTTTTAATAACGCATTGGTCTTTGCTATAAATAGGCCTTTTTATGTGTTTTTTAGAGTTTGTGTAGTTGAATTAACAGTTGCAGTTAATAAACGATTATGATCACCTTATTCTGCCCCACCCACTTTTCAGGAAATAGTCATAACTACAGAAGTTAGGAAGTGCAATGTAAACAAAAGTGGGCAAAGCAGAGAAAGGTTTTCTTTGACATCTCATGCTAATAAAAAATAAGTATCTACAAAGCAATACATTATAAGTCAGGCGTTTCAATAATCAGGAACTGGTTAGCACTCCATGTAATGGCAGCAGAAAGAATCTCAATCATTAGAAACAAATGCTAGCTTGTCCGGAACATGCTACATGTTGGAAACGCAGTTGTCATGAAGTTGATTAAAGTAATGATACTTAGAATAATGATTTATCCAAAAAGCATGCAAAGTTCTCTCGATTTCTAAAAAATTGTATCTTCATTTAAGCAGTAAAAACAAGAAGAATCTGGTTTCCAGTCTTTCAGCAATATTCTGATTTGTACCTACGTCATCACAAATCCTTGTGTTTTGTGAGGCTTTGAGAAGATGCAGATCTTAAAAGAACAAGTGTGAATGGTGCTAATTACAATTGAAGCATGTTTTTGATGAAGGAACAGTGTTATAACTTTGCTCAAGACTTAATTATCCATATTATGTCTATATAGAAATTCTTTTATGGAATATTCAAGTTCTGTAGCTAATATTCTCACCTAGAACAGTGAACCTACAGTATATTAGCCAACAACCAACTCGACTCATTCCAACTGTCACTTTGTGTTGAAATACTGTACGTATCTATGCGTTTTTAGCACTTACCCTCAGGCATTCACATTTTCAGCAGTCAGTCACGCTAAAATGTGTTTTTAGTTTAACTCGTAACGACACGGAATCTGGCTGCGCTGGATTCTGTCGCTGTCAATCACGGCTCACAAAATATATGTAAGAGGTGTCAATGACTCACTGACCTGCATTCTTTTGTTACTTAAGTCTTATTTCTGCACTTTTATTAGCTTTAAGAGATGATTTAAATTGCTGTCAGGTTTTCAAAAGTAGAAATATACATTTAAGTAATTTTCCAGTTTCCACTTTGGAAACTAGTGGCTTAAAAGAAATGTATTTAGTAGTATCTATATATGCAGATTAGAGATGGTACAAGATCTCTTGAGAAAAAATAGCTTCTTGTTTGTGCACACATGTTGACATCAAGAAGATATTCCCAATTACGTTTGGCTTGCGGGTCAACGTTGGTGAAGTTGGTGAAGAAGTGTAGCTTTGAAAGTGCTACTAAGACCACAAATAATGACAATGAAAGCCAAAATGGGGCCAAAATTTTAAGGCCACTACATTCTGTCAAAATCTCACCTTGTTTCATTTTCAAGGACCCAATCTTGCATCTTTTATCTTTTGGGAATTGTATTTCGTCCCACCTTTAATTTAAATACAAACTACTGGACAGGGTAGAGATAGGTGGTAGGTGAAAACAGGACTTTTCTCGAGCAGCAGCAGCAGGAGAATACAATAAGTTTTCTCAAACGTGCAGGAATCAATCTTGAAGTTACAGTTTGATCAGGTTGTCAAAAGTATTGAAAATCAGATATTAAGTATTGATACTTACAAACAGAAGAGAATGTGGCTTTTTCTTTTGTCATTATAAAATCAGAACTAAGCAACTTCAGCAGTAGTGCTCCCTTACAGCTCTCTTGTGTAATCAAACTAGTCAGCTGAATCGAAACTTAACATATCGTATTTATTTTTATAATTTTTGTGTAGCTTTAAAATTGAAATAACGCAACACAAACACATCTAAGCACATTTTACACTGCTAAATATAGAATCAAAAAGCCAAGGTTTCTCAAGACATAAATTCAGGTCGGGTATGTGTTGGGAAATGGGAGGGGGAGGAAGCTTGCAGTTGGTAGTAGTTTCTACCGGAGACAACAAAGACAGCCGACACATGTTTCAAATGTCCCAAAATATACAGTATATGTAACCATCATCAGTGAGACTTTCAAAGATAAGGTAAAATGTGACTGACTTCGGCATTAAACTGAACATATTGTATCCATTGTATACATAAAAATATCCAATGTGAAACACAAAGCAAGAGTTTATGTTGTTGGTATCAGACTTTTTCATGGGTATCAAAATCAAGACATTTTTCCACACTAATAGCCCTGCATATGTGAACTTATTTTATCTATTTTTCTTGTAGCACTGATACAGTAAGTTGTCTGTGTGATTTGCACTGAAAGCGTTCCATGGGCACGTTTGATTGGAGAGACTTTTGGCTGACCCGTGTTGATCAGAGAGTGCGGTTTGTGGGCAGGTGGACAAAGCGATGATTTAATAATTGCACGTTGAGGTCAGTTATGGATCGGCGAGTCGGAGCGGTGGAAGTGGAGCTCCGAGCGGCCCATTGTGCTATCGGTTTAACCTTCTGCTTCTATTGATCAGCCGCACTGACTTCTCTCCTCAGGCAGAGTCAGACACACTGCTGTGGAGGTATGCAGAGCTGGAGTAGACCTGGTTTAGACCTGGTTTAGTCCTGCTTTAGTCCTGTATTGGTTCTGCTTTTGTCCTCAGGCAGAGTCACTTTACTGTGGAGATATGCAGAGCTGGAGTTCTGGTTTAGACCTGGTTTAATCCTGGTTTTGTCATGTTTTAGTCCTCATTTGGTCCTGTTGGTTTAGTCCTGGTACAGACCAGCCTTGGTCCTGCTTTAGACCTGGTTTGGTTCTCTTGGTTTAGTTCTGGTTTAATCACAGTTTAGTTTTGGTTTAGTCCTACTGGATTGGACCTGGTTTCGTCCTGCTTTAGACCTGGTTTAATCCTGGTTTAGTTTTGGTTTAGTCCTCATGTGGTTCTGCTGGTGTAGTCCTGGTTTAAACCTGGCTTAGATCCATTTTAGACCAGATTTATTCCTGGTTATGTCATTTAATCACGGTTTAATCTTGATTTAGTCCTACTGGATTTTTCCTAGTTTATTTCTGATTTAAACAAGGTTTACTCCAAGTTTATTCCTGGTTTAGTCTTGGTTTATTCCTCCATTTGGTCCTGCTGGTGTATTCCTGGTTTAGACCCGGTTTATTCCTGGTTTAGTTCTGATTTAATACTGGTTTAATCCCTGTTTTGCCTTGTTTTAGTCCTGCTGGTTTGATTTTGGTATTGACCTAGCTTAGACCAGGTTTAGTGCTGGTTTAGTCCTGGTTTAGTCCTGGTTTACCCCAGTTTAAACTTGATTAAGTCCAGCTGGTTTAGTCTTGGCTTTGACCTGGCTTAGACTCGGTTTAGTTCTGATTTAGTCTTGGTTTAGTCCTGGTTTAGACCTGAGTAGTTTCTGCCGGTTCAGTCCTGTTTTAGTTTTGAATGTTTCTGTCACAATAGTCAACAGTTACATTTTCAAGATAAGATTTCTTAAATACATTTTTAACCAAACAAAGGTTGACTTTGGGCCTTAGGCGGGGAAACAACCTCGCCAACTCTGTGCAGGGCTAACACATAGAGACAGACTTCTTGTAGTCTATATTGATCAGTTAATTATTGCAGCCCTATTTATATGATAGCTTAGTTAAAGAGACTAGTTTTAGACCTGGTTTAGACCAACCTGAGTCTTTTGTCAGTCCTGATTTAGTCCATGTTTAGTCCGGGCTTGACCCTTGTTTAATCCCACGACTCGCAGCTGTCCATTGTCGGCCCCGTTGTAACCTTTCACTGTTATTGATCAGGCTTCTCCTCGTAGCACGTGTTGATATGTGGACTCGTCGGCGGACAGTGCACGTGAGGACACCTGCGCGCACGTGGAGCCGGCTCGAAAAAGGCACAGCGCGTAGTTATTGGTCGGTGGTGAGTCGCCGGCGCTAACGTGATTGCCAATGACAAAGCGTCCAGGCGGGTTTGTTAGCTCCATAATGGGGAATCAATAGACACAACACAGATGTCAATACAACATGCTTTATTGCGTTAAGCTGCCTCGCCCCCTCCGCAGCCTTTCAGACACTTCGACACTCGCTGTAAAAGCAGGGCCGCGCCAAAATCCAAGCTGGAAATTAGCAAAAAATGTATATTAATTGTTCAAACTTTAACTTTCAATGTGATTTATTCAACTTATTTAATCCAGGAAGGTCCCATAGTCAAAGTTTTAGAACAATAATACGTAATACTTGCTTTTTATGACTCTCAAATTGTATCACAGTTTCTTACAAACCCAAATAAAGCAATAAAATAATCACTTGAACGTCCCTAGACAAGTTTGTGCAAATATTCTAGATGCCAATGTTGAGTGTTTTGTCTTCTATCAATCTTATCGCAAATTTTATCTTCTTATATTATGATGCACATTTTGTCCTGTCCAAATAGAATCATTGAAAGCAGAAGGTAGTATGACAAAGAAACTTTAAACAAATGCAAAACCTTTCTGTGTCCTGAAAGACGAGGGTTCTGATGAGTTTTTAACTTTCTGTACATGTAGATGTGTGCTCTTTAGCAAAATCTAAAATAATATTACAAAGATAGTTTTGAACAAAAAATAAATTCTGGCTTGTTCTGTAAAAAGAGATTATTAGATGTAAAACTAGAACATATAACAAATTAATACTGTTAGGATTGCACCAGTCCAGTTTTGTCATTTCAATACCAATTTTCAGTCACTTTGACTGATGCAAGGACTGACAATAGCTTTAGTCTCAAAGCTCAGTTGACTGAAAATAGGTCATATAGTGTTATGTAGCCATAATGTATTGTGCAAATAACAATTAAGCATCTTTTTGTTAATGCAGTCTAGAATATTAGCACATGTTCTGCGTCAAAACCACCCAGTTGTAGTCTTAAAGCACAACCAGAATATTTCCTGAACCAATCTCACAAGTCCAGGTTTAGTTTTGATTTAGACTTGATTTGATCCTGCTAGTTTAGTTCCAGTTTAGACTTTATTTGGTCTTGGTTTAGATTAGGGATGCACCGATCCGATACTGGGATTGGATATCGGTGCCGATCCAGGCAATTTTTCTGGATCGGGTATCGGCTCTATGATATCGGTTCAGTCGATACCATTGTTGTGCCTTTAATTGGACATGATGAGACAAATTTACTGGTTGATGTTGATTCAGAAAATGTCATAATGTTTGACATTTTGTTCAGATTAAGTGGTTAAATTGTGACTTGCACTAGAAATAATAGTTACATAACACTACAGAACCAAATGTCTTATGCTTTGATAAGAAAAATAAGGTATTTCAGTCGTTACACTATATCGGTTGATATCGGGTATCGGCAAACCCTTAAGCCAAAGTATCGGAATCGGTATCGGAACAGAAAAATCTGGATCGGTGCATCCCTAGTTTAGATCTGGTTTAGTCGTTGTTTAAACCTGATTCAGTCCCACTAGTTTAGTCCATCAAAAATTCAATTTGACGTATTTATCCGATCCCAGTATTGGTTTAGTGCATCACTAGTTGTAATCCAATGTCACAAATAGAAATGACAAGCCTGACCATTTGTAAAATGACTTTGAAGAAGCCAAAGGACAATGTTAGCAAAAAGAAAAATTACATCACATTCCACAATGTGAACACAACCTTTAATTTTCCTGAATACATAAATGTTATGCTTTAATGAAATTGATTAGATTTACCTGTGACTCACACAAAGCGATCAAGGAAATGTGTTTATATTTGTCTGACGCCAAAACCAAAACAATGAGGCGTTCAACTTTGTCATAAACTTGTTAAACTGACATCTCAATATGTCCAGACTGTACCTTAGATCAGATAGACTAATTTAATAATCCATTCTCCTTGTGTATTCTAACCTCATAGCTGAATAATTCTATATTCATGTAAATTCCCATCTGATTTGACAAAGCCGCAGCCTCTTTTGAACACATTTCCTTACATTTCCTGTGCAGTCTTTATATTATGCACATGTATGTAACACTTTCATCCTCACACAAACCAACATCAATGCCTCCGCGTCCTCTGCTCTTTTGCTTGGTTTCATTATCATTACTTTACATTGAGTCTATTTCAAACCATATGCTTTCTAACAATGCCCACTTTGAGCAGCACCTTGAAGAAACATGTATATTATGCACCCATTCATTTCGAAGGCCACATAATGTAATGTAATGTATGCCATTGGCTCGGCTGCATTAAGTCTTATATATGCAGGAAAAGCAGGGAAAGAGCATCAAAGCCGGCTGGTTTTCAGTCCATTGGAACAAAATGTGGGAGAGAAAGGCTTATTTGTACATTTGAAGTTCAGAAGTTCACATTTAAAGCAGAACAAGTCACCTAATATACAATATATCATCCTGGTTTTATAGTAAAAAAATATGTTCTTCTTATAAAGTAATTTTATGATATTAACATTCTTGTTTTAGAGGGTCCCAACATGATTTTGTTCAAAGTGTTCTTGAAAGCTTTGTCATTTACTTAACTTTATACAAATAAACTTGTTTATTTTACTAGTGTACTGTAAATGCAAATTCATTATGTGCATTACATTATTTTTTTTAATAAAAAATGCAATTACTTGGAAAACAAAAGCATATTTCTTAGCTTTTTAATTTTGAGAGTTTGTTTGGCAGATCTTTTATAAGATTGCTTTTCTGTCGTCACGGCAACAGTGCAGACTTTAGCTAGCATTTGTTTTGGGTTTTTGCTAACAGCAGCTGGAGATGGTCAAGGCTAGATAGTCAGGTCCAGAGCGATCGGTATTAAATATAGGAGAATGGGTTTGGGTAAAGGTTAAGATAAAAAATACAACATATTAGGCCGGTTCATCAACAGAAATAAACTCATTACCATGGCAACCAGCTCACTTCTGTCCTTCCGGATCAGACTGTCTAGCACTAACCCAGAGATTTGGAACATGTTTACTGTTGAACAACAAATAATTCACTCATTAAACAAAACAAAAAAACAGATTTATGCACAGAAAGAGTTTAACTGTGTGTGATCCTAAAGTCTGTCTCAGTGAATAAAGTTTACCTGATTTTCATTTAACAGTAGTGGTTGTTTATTAGAGGTGTAACGGTACACATGGTCGTAGTGAATCGTTTAGGTACAGCATGTTCGGTTCAGTGCGTTTGTACCACTTCAACACCATTTTCATGTAAATAAATGTGATTTTGCCAGAACTGACTGTCACGCTGCTCGTTTTGACACTATTAAGCAGTGGTGGAACGTAACGAAGTACAAATACTTCGTTACTGTACTTAAGTAAAAAAATCGTGTATCTGTACTTTACTTAAGTAAATTTTAAGACCTGTACTTTTTACTTTTACTTCACTACATTTTACAGCACATATCTGTACTTTTACTTCGCTACTTTTTGAAACTCGTGTTGTCTTGCGCGTTACATTTTTAGTCTGAAAAACTGGACCCACGCCGAACCAGTCGAACTGTCAGCGCGCTGCCCCAGCTGTCTGTTGTGTCTATGGAGGCGCGTCTCGTAAACGCGCGGTCATCTACGCTGCCGTTGCTGACCTCCGCTCCGTGAATTTGCTTTAGCTAACGTAAACAGGCACTTTTTTGTTACCGCGTGTGCCCAGACGCACTGTTTAGAGCCCGTTTGAAATCGTCAAATGCACAGACGCTTGGAAAGCAGGCTGATTGTGCAAGAGTTGACCTGCAGCGTGAGCGCGCTCTGGACGTCTCTCCAGGTAAGGATGGCTGCTTTGCTTTCACAATCCTGATGCTTTTCTCTCGCAATGTATGAGGTGGACGAAGTCATTCACACTGGAGCAACATTCGAGCAATTACTGTACTGTGTTTGTCAAAAACGTGGGACTGACCCACGCGCCTCCTCATCTTTCGCCTTTTTCCTTTCTCACGCTCAGCTTAACACGTGCAAAAAGCCTGCAAAGGTTTTGTGCCATAGTCTGTTAAATATGTCCACAAATAGGCCTAATGTAGACCTATTACATGATGTTCAGGCCACATAAAGTTAAAGCTGACGAGCACTTGGACCCGACCCGCTCGCACCGCTGTAGCCAACTTCATCTCATTATCCAACCTGCCCTAAACTCACTCTTTACATCACTGATATGAAACTCAGCTGTTGTTGAACCATGAATACAGTATAAGATGGCCTTTGGAGTTTAGCAGAAGCTTCTAGAATAGTAGAATATGATAATGTCATGTCAAAAGTCCAGATGATGGGAAAAAGATCATTTTTTACATTCAGTAGGAAAAACACAACACTGTCCTACACTGTTAGTTAGTGTTATTATAGTAGGAAAAACACTAAAAGAAATATCTTAAAGGTCAATTCACACCCTTTTCATATTAGTGACTAAATCTAGCCTATTCACTTTTTTATTACAACAAAAAATGCATTTAAATGATGATTATAGCTGTCAAACATCTTAAATAGCCTAATATCTGTCTATAATTTTAGATTTTTCTTAGAATTTTGTCTTATGCTCTAAATTAATGGCCTTGAGAATAAAATGTCTGATCGATTACTCATATTCTGTCCCCCTCTTGCTGTGGCCGATGTAACTAATAGAATAAAACTACACACACACACACGCTAGTACCTCTTCTACCTGCTTCTTTAGACCTGCTTCGTATGGAAAACCAGCTGACCTCCCCGTCCCCTTTTCACCGCTGTCCGTGCGGCAGACCACCCCCCCGAGCGGCTCAAATGACCAGCGTTACCACAGAAACATTCCATAGGCCATTAGCCACACATGCCTAGCGCTCGGGGAAAAAAAAAAAGAGATGAGAGAGACAGAACTAGAGGTAAAGATCGCCCTCCTATACGCGCACAATGGACAGTCATCTTAGCCGCGCACTTGATGTCCACAAAGACCATTAAGGGCTAAATTGTCCGCGCTCCGAGTCGTGCATTTGACTGGCCCTGTCTGTGCGTAATCACCAATCATATGGGGGAGTGCGTGCGGGGGTTGGAGTGCATTTTGTGTCCTTGTAAATATGGGTCCTCTGTGATTCACTATGTGCGTGCGCCGGGAAATTGGTGTTCCCTGATTCCCAGCGGTTCGTCTCTGTCAGGAGTATGGAAACGAGGCGGAATTTTTGGTCAAATGGAAATATAGCGGCGGATAAAGTTAAGGGTTTGATATAAAGCGATGTCAGTTTGATGTTATGACTTAAAATAATGTTGATATCTGAACAACATACTTTCGTTTAGTTTTATTGGCTTTTTGTAGCATAAAGCCACATTGGAACAAATAGACTATAAGCTAAGTTTGCATTAAATAACATTAAAAACCTCTCCCAAGAAGCATTATATTAAAAGGGTTTTATACAGAAAATATCTAGGGAACATGAGCTGAGTTTTGTTGCAACAGTAATCTTGCTTTTAAAACCTGGCATCGTTTGTTGCTGTTCGATAAAATGGGTTGATTATAAGTGTCAGCGTCAACTTTTTGCACTCCTTAAACTGTATGTCTAAAATTCAGTTGTTCGTAATTGGCCTTCCCAATGGCCGTAAGTTCAAATGTGTATGAAGAGTGGGGAGAGACATTCAACTACTATCGGAAGTTCTTAGCAGAGGCCTTAAAAACTCAGTTGGAGCTCGGCGCTGAAATGACTGTGTTATGTTCTATATTGACATTTATTTAAAGACACATAGAAATGGCCCCAGGTCGTCTGGGAATCAAACTGAAGACCTTCTTGCTATGAGGCACCACCGTGTCTCCCTTATATATAAATATAACATAAACATAAATTCCAATATGTCCACATTTTACATCATACACATACAAGTGATAAAGTATCAGGTCAGAAATTTTTTTGATTGATTGTATACATTATGCTGTATTAGTGCAAAGTGTTTAATAGTCATATCTCAACAATAGTAGAAAGTCTTTCATCTGGACAGCGATTCTGAAGATAAAGACGTTTCGACTCTCATCCGAAAGTCATTTTCGATCAGAATCATCCGATTGAAAATGACTTTCGGATGAGAGTCGAAACATCTTGATCTTCGGAATCACTGTCCAGATGACAACTTTGAAGCCTTTCTTCTATGGATCATTCCTGGACAAATGAGGGATCACACTGTCATATCTCAACAATATGTATTTGCTTGGTGAGCCACTATTAATAATAATCAAAAATCATCTCGGGAATCAAATGTGGTTTCTCACTTTCCAGTGACGCTTTAAAAAATACATTTCTAAAAATAATGTTATATTACTTAAAGTTGAGGTACAGGATTTTCAGACCAAATCAGATATAGATATTGTATATCTGACAACTACATGGCTCGGCACTTGGGTATTAATCACCACTTAAGGTTTTGGCTTCAACCATGACTTTAAAACTGCCTTTTCCAGAGAGCAAAGTGAAACTGAGGTGGACCACCCAAGCTCAGCCAATCAAATCTCTCCTTTCAAATATCTATCAGAAATGAAATTATATATTATTAGATTTAGACAGTACAAAGCAGTCTGATTTTTTTATCAAATGCTACTTTTGCTGTAACTCTTTAGAGGAAAAGATAAAGTTTAATTATTTACAAACAAAAAAGTTAGGTAAGCCATCTTTAAACAATAGCATCAGTGAATAGAGAGAACAGCAGCTTAAGGTAAAAGTCATTTGAAAAAGCATCACATACATTTTGACCTTTTGCTGTAGTCTTGGAATAGAATATTAATCAACACACTTTATTGTTTTGTGTTGGGCTTTTCTTTCTATTGTCTAAGAAGTGTGTGTGTGTTTTAAGCAACACCGTGTTATCAAAACTGTCATTGAGTGAGAGACTTCGAGTTTATTACTGCGACTGTCCTTCCGTGTCTGCCAATCCGGTGTTAAAAATGTGTCTCTTTGGCACCTCGGCTCGCTGTGTACAGTAACTAGACCAGCGTCCCATTTCCACCTGTGCTAAATAACGACCCTGTCCGGCGGGAGACTGAGCTACGAAGCCCCTAATCGAACCCACTCACTCAGACCACCGCCTTTTTGTCCTACAACGAGTCCAGCCATCAATAGATTTCATCCATATATATATACACTACTGCACACTCCATAAAGAACCTTGGCCCTATTCATTTGACTCATAGCACAAATTCTTCTTGCGCGCAGTCCCTCTTAACCAACACCACCTTTTAAAGTAATTTACAGCATTTACCCAGCATGCCACTGGGTTAGCTGTGAGATATGAAGGAACAGAAAAGTGTAGCTGGAGTTATTAGTGGTAAAAGTAAGGTTAGATTAAACTTTACAGTCACTTAAATGCAATAATTTGGGTTTATTCTGCAAAGCAATTTCAGCCATTGCAAAAATTTAGCCGAACATGTTCCAATATACCTATAGAAGAACATTTTTGTAGTATATTTCTACTCGTGTCAAAGGTCCTTGAGGTTTCTCGGCGAGCACAAGTGGATCCAGAGATGTATTGGTCATCTAAAGTCAGATATGACCAGAAGCGATGTGGCTGTGTTGGAATGTCTTCAGTGTAAGTGACCGCTATCATGGCTGCCTTTTGAAAAAGCCACTCAAAGTTTCGCTCTCATTTCGCGCGGCCCTGTCCAGACGCAATCATCCAGGTCAAAATGTATAGAATGAATCCGAGAGAAGAGAGGTCTGCCGTCGTTGAGGGAAACTTTAAACCCAATCGCAATGATATAGGTTTAAATAGACTCTTACAGAAGTTACACATTTAGAGTAGCTTTGTACAGAGTTTGGTGCTGATGTAAATATTCTCTTCTATTCATTTAAACAAGGTAGTAATAAAAGAAGAAATTGTCTGCAGACAGCACAGACACATTGTACTTTAAGTTCTGTTTTTTGGTAGAGGATCTGCAGTCACATTTTCTCTATAAAAGGTAAGGGTACACAGTATGGTTTAGTTCATTCCTGGCAAAAAAAGTTACTGCAATTTTGACTGCATTTCTCATCAACTGTGTTAAACTACTCTGAGCTGCTAGAATTTTGTTTTCCGACAAACCATCCTCATCTACATTCTGTTCAAATACATGAGGGTCTGGAACCAAAGACAGAGCCAATCACGCCTTCGTCCAAAATGAGGACAATCCAATCCTAAACGGTCGCTCCCTTTTTTTTTTTCAAAACATTCAAAATGGCAGACGTGGCTTTTAGTTCAGTTTTGAACAATTGGGAACATATCAATTCCTTAAAACCTGAGCTGAAATCATGTTGAAAGCCTTCAGACTGAAAAAATCCCTGCGCTACACATTTACGATAACATCCGGTCGTTGTTTTGGTATAATTTTCTCCGATTGGTTGACTCAGCGCTCAGAAAGCATGGCCTCAAAATTGAAGCCCATGCTCTGATTCTAGACTCTCACGTCTTTGTAAAGTTCTCTGTCGTGTAAAGACTGATTGGTCAGGCAAGATTTTGGTGCATTACCGTCGAGAATAACGTTCAATTTAAGAATTTTTTATTAGAACATTGTTAGCTTATAAATAAAAGGTCCGGAGACAAGATCAAGCTCTCCATCCAACTAAATTTTCATTTAGATTTGATTTTAGTAATGTTTTGTGCAAACCCAAATTACAAAAAGGTGGCTCATCGTGTACCTCTGGCCACCAAAAGAAATAACCCTGGCTTACATGCTAACAATAGACCTAACAAATTTGTTTTTAGCTTTACTCTGCTGAGGACAAAAGATTTTAATGGTCAAGACAACTTTGGCTGTTCATAGTTTGTGATGTGTGGAGGCTAGAGCTAACTGTAATATCGAAAATTTATTACTGCAAATGGCAGCTTTTTGTTGGTCAAACACTGAAAGGTTCAGTCATTTGGTTTGATCCATAGCTTTGGTAAAAGACTACAGCAGTAACTACATGTTATTTTAATCAGGATTTATACAAGAACAGTTGATGGAAATTGTATAAATCAAAATTCTGCTTCTGCTGAATAAATTGTCTTCTCAATAGATTGGGGACGTTCAAATTGAGATTAATCTTGCACCGTTTTCATTTACTTTAGTTCAAACTATCACTCTCTGTAGCTAACTCTTACCTAAACTAAATATAGGCGGACTATTTGCGGTGACAGTTGACTACGGCTGCACTGACAGCGTGAGATTGAAGACAGCTTAAAACTTTGTGCCAAATTGGTTTCCCGACCTGTGCGCCCCGAGGAATAGGATGAGGATTTGACTCTGTACATTTCACAGCGAGGAAAGTTGAATGTTTCCTCTGTTAATCCCAGATCTAGATTAGCGGCCTGTGTAATCTGTATATCTATGACCCCAGACATGATCATCCGCCGGCGCTGTTGGAAAACTCCGCAGGGCTGTGTCTGAGGAGCTCGCTGTGGGTTAGAGGAGAAAGAAATGGACAAGAATGTGCTCCGTGTAACTTTCAGTTCTGTATTAAAGCTGCAGTGCCTGAGTTTCACACCACAAAATCAGAAGCAGGACTTTAAATCAGTCTCACAAAGCCTTCAGGATGTTGTTTATATCTAAATGCAATAATTTGTTGCTGCAGTCATGGCTTAAAGGTGCTATACTCGATTTTTGCTTTTTTTTAAAAATGTGAACAAACAAATCATTGATGTTAAACTTCTTACATCAGTTCACATGTTTTGCTAACTTCTGAACCTCTGAATTTTTTTTAATCGCCTTTAGGGGCGAGACGTGTTGGTATGTTAATGGAAGTTAGCCACACAATGATAACAACAACAACAATAACAGACGAACTTAGTGGAGTTTGGTGAACAAACAAGTCATTATTAGACGTAGTTAAGACTTTGCGGCGTAATTTACATCTAAAGAGATACATTAACAAGATACACTATGTTACGCTTGGTAAATTCATTCTGCCTACTAATCGTAGGATTTTTCTCTAGTAAGACAGTTGTAATAACCTCTGACGAAGGCGGAAGTTCTGCCACCGAAACTGTCAGGTACGAGCTTATAGCTTATTACAACTGTCTTATTAGAGAAAAATCCTATGATTAGATACACTATGTTACCAAAGGTTTTGGCTCACCCATTAAAATGATCAGAATCAGGTGTCCTTTTCACTTGGCCTGGCCACAGGTTTATAAAGTCAAGCACTCAGGCTGCAGACTGTGAAACAAGACATTTGTGAAAGAATGGGCCGCTCTCAGGAGCTCAGTGAATTCCAGCGTGGAACTGTCATATTCAAATTGGTCAAATGTCCTCGCTCCTAAATATCTATTATAACAAAATGGAAGTGTTTGGGAACAACAGCAACTCAGCCACGAAGTTGGGAATGGGATGGCACTTCAGTTCATAGTATGAGTAAAGGCAGGTGAGCCAATACTTTTGGTAATATAGTGTATATGTGCTGAGGGGGATAGTTTTTCAGTTTATTTAGTGTATATATTTCAGTATAGTCCTTTTAAGAGCAGCTTTTTTCAGATCGCAAAACATCTGGAGTGGACCACCAAAGCACAGCCAATCAGATCGCTGTGCTTTGGTGACTCTATATAAATTTGCTCACAAAAAACGTAGGTACTTAGACTTTGGAGGAAGAATTTTTATCTGTTGATTTAAGCTTGATCAGTAAAGCTTCAATATATCAATATCGAAAGACATTTTTAAGAGAAAAAGCAAAGTAGAAAAATCAATTGATTAGAGTGAAAGAAAAATTGGATGGTTGGACTTAAAATGCACTCACACAAACAAATCATAGCACCACTTTGCAGGCCTAATTAAGCCCCTTGGAGTGGCCAAGTTGGGAATCTCTCTGGTTTAATCCACTTCCTCCATGTTTCTGTTTGTTCGAAAAGTGAAAAAAAAATCAGCATCTCCAAAAACCTCATGACAAGCCTGATCTAAAGGTCCAAAACACCACTTGTAGTATTTAGAAATGTCACATCCCAATAAGGCAAAATAGATATAAATCACAATTTTTTCCCCATATTGATCACTAATGATTTGGACTTCAGTTCTAAACCCATTTGTCAGATTTTCTTTGCAGCTCTCTTACCAAATGCAGCACTAATTGACTTTTTGACTTGACTGTATCCTTGTGTCTGCAGTCATATTTATCTCATACAGTATAATTTTGCACATTGTACAATACTTCATGCATTTTGTTGAGGTCGACTGATTTTTTGAATGGGATGAAACGGTCTAAAAACTATCATTCAGACTTCTTGTTTACCTTTTCAATGTTACTTACTCATGCATTGAATTTGAGTACAAAAGTCTTTTACGTAAAGTGGGCAGCATTCATGTCCTTATCCTCCGTGAATCCATGCATCTTTTTCGAGGCTGTATCTCTGCGCTGCCCTCCTCTTTTCCCTCTAAAATAGTCAAGTGCTGGTCCTTTATGCCGCGCAGACATCTCGAATGAATAGAGCCGGAGTTAAAGTTAATGAATATACTGTATCTGTTGAATAAATTGACGTAAAACCTTTTGACGGAGGTGCGGCAGGCCCTCGACTCGCACAAGGCCGGGGATGAAAGAGCCACTCATTCACACTCCATTTTCTCCTTTACATTTGCCTTTGGAGTGTTTGCATGTTGATGTAATGTAATCTGTTTTTGTTGCACCGCAGGGACACACTTTGTACGTCCGCAAACAGGCATTACAATACTATGAATAGAGAAATGGATGGCCCTGTAAAAGAGATAAAAAAGGCAAGAGAAATATTGAATGTTGGTCAGCCTTGGGTTCGGCAAATAGAGATGTATTGGATTTAGTTTTGTCCATTTTAAAGACTGTATACTGTAAACAAGCCTTGTATGGTGCAATGATTAGGAGTGATGCTGAAAGGCTAAGTCATTAGCGTTCATTCAAGACTGGGTAATTAACAGTTTTAATCCAGGTTGAAACTTAATACTGTATGTCAATGTCAATAATCAATGTCTTTTTAATTGATTTGCAATATATTTTAAAACTAAAGCTCCGAACATTGCCCTTAATCAAATTTCTATTACAGTGGAAGCCTTGAGGGAGGCTGGGAAGTAATCAAAAGAATGAAAGCTCAAGCAATCACAATCCAGTAAGTCAAATTGTCAAGTATTTAGGTTAGGCCTGGGCAATATCGTGATAAAAATCGAATCATGAACTCATCTCTGTGGGGATTTTTTTTTTTTTTTTTTTTTTGATGAAAGGTGCCAGTACCACTTTTTATAGCGACTTCCGGCTTCTTTTTTCAAAGTCTCATGAGAAATTTTGAAGGTTGTGTTTTTTGGGGCTGCACTTTTAAGTCATAAATAGATCTATTTTTGTAAATCAAACCTGAAAAATTTGAGTGGAACATAGAGATTTAACAATATTGATGATATCACGATACCAAAATTGTCAATTTATCGTCTTCATCACCTGATGGTATTAAACAGCATGACTTGCATTAAAAATACTTAATGTTACACACATTTTATGCAAAAACAAAAAAACGGATACAAATCTAAAAATCTTATTAAATAAACAAAAAAACAAGACTCCAAAGCATATATTGTGGGAGAGCAATTTAGTCTGAAGCTATAAAAATTAATCACTAAATGATAAACAAGAATGATTGGAAAATATAGCTTTAATGTTTTTTATTGTAAGCATAATCTCAATATTGTGGGCCAGTGGTCCCCAACCTTTTTCTTGTAAGGACCGGTACAGTTACAATTTTCTTTTCCAGGGACCGGTAGAGGTTAGGTAGCGACAATAACAACAACGTAAAATGCATACAGCTAATTATTGTCCATATTTTTAGCTCTTTTTTGCTTGAATTTGCTGTTTATTTGGTTAAGTGGCACAATATTTTCATAAAGCACAAGGAAGCAGTGATAAACTATAAAATAAAAAATAAAATACATTTTAAAAGATCCTCTGGGGCCCAGTAGCAGATGGCCCGCGGACCGGTTTTGGGCCCCGGACCGGTGGTTGGGGACCCCTGTTGTGGGCCCTTTAGTAATATTGTGATAAATGTTGTATTGCATCCTTAGTGGAATATGGATTTTTAGCTTTTCATGTCTAAAAGTTGTAATTAATGTTGAATTTGTTTGAAACTTGTTTTGTTGTGACACCCAATGTTCTAATTCATTGATAACTTCCTATTTAAGGGCTGTTGTCACTTGTTTTGGGATTTTTTCAATGGCTTGGTTGCTTCCTTCGCTCTGGTCCTTCTATGACACTGAAGAAGGAATTTTCTTAAAAAGCAGATGATTGTGTTTACCTCAAAGACAATAAGAAAACAGTTTACAAGAATCAGGGTAAAATTGAAATCGGACTCCAAGAAAATCGTGATGTAGATGAACTTTTTGAATGAGGAGCTCCACGGCTAATGATCTGTCAGTAAAAACATGGTTTGTAGCAGAAGCCAGACTTTGGAAGAAGAAACTTGATTGCTTTTGGTGTTAAATAGTATCAGAAATGTGCATTGTTTATCTTCCAGAAGCTCAAGGACTAAAGGAGAGAGTTAGGAGGTCTAGGAAGCAATGTGATTGGTCTGTAATGTCATAACATTGATTGCTTCAGCCACTGTAAGAACTAAGAAACAATGACATCCTTAAATGGCAACCATTAAATGTGATTATAAAGTTTTGGATGACATTTTTTAAACAATAGTATAAAACAAAGAATGCAAAAACACTTCTAACAGACTACTAGAAGATTGTCTTAGAATCGCAATGATAATGATCAATAAACAAGGTATTATATTGCTTTTGCTTTTTACGCCCAAGGGTTTTGCCTCAGGATTGTCTCAGATGTTTGTCTCCAGTTAAAAGGACAATTTGTATGCATTTTCTATATAATTTCAACTCAAAACAAGCAAAGTGAACAACTAAATTTAAAAAGGTTGACCAATGGACCATCCAAAGAAGCCACACACTATGTTAAAACTGATTTCCAAACCAAGCTTTTCGAACATATTAATCATTTTGCCCTTCTTCCATAATTAGACCTTGATCCGTGCTCACATTCTCTTTACACACAGTATTTATCCTGTACAGTATTTGTTGAGGTTGCATAATGAAAAAGCCGAAGTCTCCACTCCCCTTTTCGTGCTTTTGCCTGTTTCTAGGCAAAACTCCCGTCCTGCCGCCAACAATGCATCTGATACATTTAGCTAATAAAGTCAGATGACACAAGTGGGGTTAGTTTGATTGGATTTCATCTCTTTTGTCCCTGTCTCTCTCTCCATTCAACCCTCTTGGCCTGCTGTATAGGTGGCATTTTGGGGTTTATCCCAGGGACAGCTTTAGACCCTTCCAATTTAATTTCAGGCACAGGAGTTATGGTAATGAACTTGGGACAGCGTTTGGGGGAGGGGCTAGATTTACCTCCCAAAACGTCCTTGCTTGCTTGTCTTATTACGGCTTTTTTAGGCTAAAAATCTCGTGCGTGGTGGGCGGGAGGGGCGGGAGATGTATTCACAGAAGTAAAGTGACAACAATAGGTGGACACGAGGAGGAAGGGGGGGTGCAGACGGGCTCCGGGTTTGTCCCTTTTTAATAAATGTGAGTGCTTTGGTTAGAGCTAGCCCCCGTTTCGCGCTGGGACGTACAGCCACTTACCCCGGACTCATTTTCACCAACATATGCCCAGCTCAAGGGCTTTTAGAAGGTGTTTTTAGTCCGGCCTCTACAGCTGAGGCGAGGCCCTAATTGAACTATCCATCCAGCACCAAAAACAGGCGCCAAATGAATTCGCTTTTTCTGGACATGCTTTATATAATGTGCGCCTTTTTTTTTCTCTTTCCATAATGTGTACAACAGATTTAGTCACACAGAAAGCATCTTTGATCAGAAATGGACAGAAACTGCATGGAAAGCACAACACGTATTCACTGTTTGTATTTATAATATGTTCTGAGCAAAATGTGCCAACTGTCCTTTTGGTTTCTACCTGTTACACGGTGTCTTACCCGACGACACAACTCTAATAGTGTTTTTTATATACTATTTTTATTAGGGCTGCAACAAGTTAATCCATTAATCGCAACTAATCGATTATTGAAATAATCACCAACTAGTTTAGTAATCAAATAATCGTTAACTTGTCTTATAAAGGTTCCAAACATCCCATGAGCCTCAGATTGAACAGAAATTAGTGTTTTGTTCGGGAAGAGACTTGATTCTTGACACTAAATATGTTACAACAACTATTAAAAATGCTCTTTTCATGTCAACTTTCTATACATTAGACTGGCATTTTCAGCACAAAATACAAATACTTTCTTTGTTAAACATATTGGTTTTAAACTAGTTTTGATAAAGCTCAGGATCATTCTAAAAGGCCTCCGAAAATGTCCAGTTAATGTTTTTTAAGTATCGATACTTGTTCAAATGAGGATCTAGTTTTAATACCAGTTTTAAAATTGATTAATATCTGAATTTTGATACTTTTAACAAACCTAAAATCTACATCTCCATCAAGCGACGTTACTTCAGCTCAAATTTGACAAACATCTTGCATTCAAGTCATTTTTGCGTTCTAAACAACATGTCGATTAATCGAAAGAATAGTCGCCTCAACTTACTGATTACCAAAATAATCGTTAGTTGCATCCATAGTTTTTATATTGGACTGTATTTATCAAACACAGAAGAAATCATAGTACTGTAATTTCTGTCCTATTGAGCGCACCTGAATAAAAGCCGCACCCACTTGATTTAAGTAAGAAATATGATAAAGTACATATATAAGCCGCACTTGTTAATAGTAAGTCTATGAGAATATATATAATTTTGCTGCATTACCTTATAAGCCACAGTGTACAAAGCTTGAGAAAAAAGTAGCGGCTTATACAGTAGTCCAGAAATCACGGTAAATAATACAGTACTCTCCTGGTGAAAATAATACCCCAATCACATCCTTTCTGCATCTAATAAGAGTATTTTGTTCTTCGAAAACCAGGAAGTTCTCTGATATTATCCAGTGATGCCTCCCATTAGCATATCGACACAGTTCAACTCGTGCTGATTTTGAAAACATGAAGAAAGCACTTCTTAACTAATTTTAGTATTAGGTAAGACAGCAAAACATGTTGACGGCTGAAAATATTGACTTCAAAGCTATGGATGTTTGTTTGTAATTTTGTATAATCTCTCAAACAGGATTTGAAATTTAGAACCAAACTTAACTTGGTCCCTTCTCTGACCTTTTGATTCACGATTCTACAAATAAATCCATTACGTTGAACCATTTTTAAATAATGAGAGACAAAGCAAGCGCTCGCAGCAGTAAATAAAAAGTTACTCTTCCCATTTTCAACTATTTTCACTGGTTTGGGTTTGTGTATTCGACGGAGAAGACCTTGGGATATTTAGGCTCAAATCTCCAACCCAAAAGTGAGAGAGCGGTGTGAAATATTCATACATTAGTGCAGGTTTTCCAAAGCAGTGCAACCTGGCCTCATTGATATTTAACATATTGTAAAGCTCCGGCTGCACTCGAGCGCGTTCACCCAAACATCATTAAAGATGCAGTGGACAGAGAGGATTACGCTCATAATACCAGCAAAGGTTAGTGGACAAAGGCGGCGGACATTTTGGCTCGAGACTCGCAGGTCGCTGAGCATGAGAAGAGGTCACACTGTCTGGGCTGTAGATCTTCAGTCGTTTAGTCGATTAATCGGTCGATGAAGTCTTTATTTATTCAGATTATAAGGAGTGACTTGGGTGGAAATCATTGTGTCATTAGGATTTATTTACATATACAGTACATAGACAATTATTTATTCCTTTTTTGCATGCATAATTGTTTTTGCATGAACTCCAGTGCATTTTAGTCTTTTCAAGGACTGTTATGGTCAGATAAATGATCAGATCCAAAAGACAGTTGTTGTTTGACAGCTATTAGACAATGAGACATATCTTTAGTCGACCAACAAGTTTTTTGGTTGACTACAAATCTAAAAAACAGTGAAGAGAACTTAAAATGGAAATAATGTTGTGACTATTGATAAGACAAAATATCCAGATTTAGCGATTATTTATAGACTATAGAACCCATAGCAATGAAATTTAAAATTGTCATCACTTTTTTTCATTTGATTGGATTAAAAGGTGTTGAACCAGAACGTCTCATATTACTGGACATTTTATCCAGATTAAGTTGTGAAGTTGTGGCTTTCACTATAAATAACAGTTACATTACACTATATAACAAAATCTCTTTTGTTTTGAGAAGAAAACATAAGACATTTCAGTCCTTACTTTGGTATCGGTTGATATTGGGCATCGGTAGATACTTAAAGACAAAGTATCGGAATCGGTATCGGAACTGAAAAAGCTGGATTTGTGCATCCCTAATATTTTTCTTCCTACAAGTTCATTATTTTCTACTGCTTGTTCTGTTAAGGGTCGCAGGTGACTGGAGCTTATCCCTGTGACTTTGGGTCTTATAGTAAGCAGCCCTGGGGAAGCTCAGCAGAGGTGATTTGTCTAAACACCTGGCGCCTCAACCTCCGACTAGAACCAAGTGTTCCCTAACCTGCATGTTATTGGAGATGAAGGTGATCTAATCTCCAGAGAAGGATTATTCCAACGCTTAAAAGCCACAGTAAATGCTCCTTCTCCTCGACTTAGGAACTCTATTTTGACTTAAATAATGATGATTATCGATTAACCTAATAATATTGGCATCCCTAATGGTTCAATCCTTTTTAACAAGATGGAAACAAGAAATTGTGAAGATTGCGAAGAGTTATTTTGCAAAAATTGATCCTACATATCTGAAATAGTTCTTCTTTAAGAGCAGGTAATGAATGTGGTAGACTATACTTTTGGATTACAGTGACTTCTTCCTTTCAGTCTGCCTTTGTGCTCTACAAAATGCTAGTAAAAACAACATTTGCTTCAACAAAATCCTTCAAATAAAATAAAACGCTGCCTTTAAATATTTACCTATTCTTATTCCCTTCTCCACTCGCTTTTACCCATTCTTTTGCACTATGTAGAATCGCTCCATTTCGTGCATAAAGCTTTCACGCCAACAACAAAAAACATTCTTACGACATTCACAAATGCATTACAGCACTTGGCCCATTTGCTTCTGGGAACAACACAACACATTGTGCAGTTACATTTTTACAATACAAAACACCGGAAAGGATGCGCTAAAGTATCTTAAAATAAACTATATTCAGTGGGAAAAAAACATGCAACTTCAACCTGGCATAAACATAGTGAGTGCCATTTTGCAGCTGGAGTAATTTACTACAAGTATTTGGACGCGGCGGAGGCTAATGCATGAGATGGTTTGGAGCTTTTTGAGGCTAAAACACTCGAAAACAGATGCGTCTATTTTGTTGTTTTGAAGGTGTAATTTTCTTATTGGTCATAGGTAAGTGGAGCCGCACAAATGGGCATACTTTAAGATATTCTCAGAGGCGGCCGTAATGGTGGAAAATGCCAGGCCTGTCCAAAGCTTCGGGGGAGAAATGACAAGGGTTTGATCTGTGTGTGTTTTAGCTGTCAAAGGGTAATTTCTTTGCATAAGTGCAGGTCTTCAGCTGTGTCATTTTCTCTGTCAAAATACAAGAGATAACAGCGCGGAGTCGGTGTTCAAGGCGTCATGAGAGGAATACCCAATATGATCAAATGGTAGCTTGCGTTATTGGAAGAAAGTAGGATTAGAATATTGTGGTTATTTAAATAGATGGTGTAAGAGTGGTAGAGCAATTTGGTTATGAATGGGAAGGTTATAATACTATACTCAGACTATTCCAGGTCTAAATTAGGGCTGAATAACATTATAACAATAGTTTTAAGTTAGATACTTTACCTTATACTGTGTCTGTTCTTGTGTGAATCAGATTTTAAAGTGGGTGATATGACAAAAATGATTATCATGGTTTTCTTGGAGCCAGATTTCGATTGTTTGAATTTTTCTTTTGCCTTTGTTCAACAAAAGAAAGTTCCAGAAATGCTCATGGAAATCTTACATTTAGTGAAGTTTAAAGGTGGTCATTGGTGATTGGGAACACAAAGTTATAGAAAAGTGAGCTAACCCAAGGCACTCTTCATACATTAAAAGTTTTAGAAGCCTTTATTAATCTGGGCTGTTTCATTGATTGAAAGATTATTTCTTTAAAAGCACGTGCTGATTTGTTTCCCACGCGTAGTGGCTCACAACAGCCTTCTTCAGGGTATGATTCTCAGCAATCCACTACTACTATTGATTAAGAGATGTGCAACACCTGGTTGGGGGGAGTGGCCTAATCAGGCAGTGCAAATTGGTAAATAATCAATATATTTTATGTATAATAAAAAGAGCAAGGTGGCTGTAACTCAATTCCTCATGTGGGAAACACTGTCTGCGACACGGTGGCGCTTTGGCCTTTATAGCAACAGGTCCTAGACTCCTGGGCAGACTGTGGTCTTTCTATGTGGAGTTTGCAGGCTTTCCCCGTGTCTGTGTAACTTTCCTCCGGGTACTCTAGTTTCTGCTACCACTAAAAGTATGTCCAGTATTGCTTACCCTCTTATTTCTCTTTCCTACAGATGGGAATTAGCTTTAAAACTAGAATCTGGTACGAGCATCTCTGCCATTGTCTACATTGCTCTAATAAACATTAGGACCCCTAAGCTTTTTGTCAAACTTAAAGTACCCCTTAAAACACATACTAAGCAAAGAAATTAGTTTACTGTAACCATATTGACAATTATAACAATTCTATTTTAATGTTTTGCTGATGCCCTGTCTACACTAAAGTTCTTTAAAGTTACTCTTAGTAATTTGTATGGCCAAGAAATAAACTTCATTAAAAGCATGTTTTTCTAGTTTAGATGTCTTTGTGACATTAAGTTAATAATAAAATGTCTGACTTTACTCTGAGCTGGTTTGCATTGTCACAAAATGAACTATTATTTGACCAAGAGGAGGGCCTTCTCTTGTTTCTTTTCATATATATTAACTTATTTACCCCCAATAAGAATGTTCTAAAGAAAGATTTTAACTTTTGTATTGAATTGTGAAGTTGACTTTTTACCTCCAGAAGGTTACAAGGCTTGAACCTGTTTTCTATTCAAATACATTTAATCGTTATGAAACCTGAAATCATTCCTCGTACCACTGCTTTATTCGTTGTTTTTTTTTATTCTGGTGCATGGGAATCTAAAGTGGAGCTGCTCACGTCACGAAAAAGCAAAAAAAAAAGCATGATATTTGGAATTTAAGTTACTTTTTAGACAAGAACTTGACGCAGGGCCTTCTTTTCACAGTCCTTGCTCAGATTAGACAGAGATGACTAAGACGCACTTCCTAAACTCTACCAAAGGCCACCAGAGCAGCAGCAGCAGCCTTTGTGAACTGTGCCGATCTGAACCGGTTTAAGGTCTCAGCTTCTCTGCATGTTGTAAACCAGCTCAGCTTCATTGTTAAAGTGGAGTTTTTATTCCTGCGATCCTCATGAACAGTCCCAGACATAATCGCCTCTCTCCTCGTTGCTCCGCACTGTACACACATTTACTACATCTGATAAAACGACAGAAAAAAAAACTGATTTTACTCCACTGCTTATCTCCACCCCTCCTCTCTTTCTCTTTCTCTCTCTTTCCTCTATCGCCTTTTTATGATCCTTTTCTTCAGCGGAGGAGTGAATGAAATTAATCCGCGGCTCCCCTCCTTTGGCCCATTGTGCATAGAAGCTCTGTGGGAGGACGGCTTTATTTTGGATAGGAAAGTGCAAGGACCATGGCGTACGAGAGGAATAAACATCATAAAAATAATGGAAATCATCTGTAAAAGAGCAAGCTTGCACATTGTAGATGCGTTTAAAATATTATGCTTGAAAAACTTGCAGAAGGTAAGTTTTGCTCTCATAGACAAATAACTTTTCAGATTGTAAACACAGTTGGTAGTGTTTCATCACCAACGTAGTAACTTAAAATCAGCAGCGCTAAACCAGAATTAAACTAGACTAACCAACTGTGAACCTGGAATATTCTAGTACTGAACCAGGTCTAAACAAGGCCAAAAGCAGAATTAAACCAAGACTAAAATTGGGCCAAATCCCAGTAACCCAGAATTAAACATGGAAAGAGAAAATAGGTTCTTGTAATAATTAGAAAAGTAGTTGAGGGCCAGATCAGAGTTTTGGTGGGCCATTTTAGCCCCCGGGCCTTAAGTTGAATAGGCCTGATGTTGGCTATTTGAAAACATGTTTGTACAGATCTTATTTACATTTTTTTTTTTTATTGTGACAATGACATTTTGTTCTTTGTGGAAGAAGTGATACTTCAGAAACTGCAAATTGTGTGACTTGATAAATACACCCCTTGAAATTGCGTTATTGATTCAATTTCCATAAATTGAGCAATTTGTTTCCCTAAACCCAGGAAGCATGCTTGTTAGCATAGCTAATTGCTGTTAGCTTTTTCAAATGTCTAATCTGACTCTGGTTTTTAAAAGTTGTGGAGAAACACTTCTAGAATTCTAACGAAATCCACAGCACATTTAGCTATTTAGAAACTCAAGAAATAGCTCAGAAAAGACTACTCGTGTGGATAAAGTCACTAGCTTTAGCCTGCCTATATGAAGCAAAAAAAATTTAACTATCTCGTAATTACGAATAAATATTTATTTTTTTGTGAGTACAATGGAGCGCCGTATAAATTACGTCATAAAACAGCATTTATTTACTCGTGAAAACAGAACTTTTACTCGTGAAAACAAACTTTTGTCATAAAACAGGATTTTGTCACTCGTAAAAACTGAAACTTTCGACATAAAAACGACATTATTTGACTCGGTGAAAACAGAAACTTTCACATTAAAACAACTTTGTACTTAGAAACTAATTTATTCAAATGACTGCATTTAAGCTTCTGTACAAACAAGCAAGTGAGACTGGATTTGTCTTTCGTAGGTGTGAGCAGTGGTCTATCGGACGTAGAGCTGTCAAATCTCAGGAGAGACGGCACTGTTTGCTCTGTCTTCAGCCTCATCACTGCTGTGTCCTGGGCCACCTCAAACACCACATCATCAGTGTCAGTCAGAGGGAACGTTACAACCCGAAGTACCAAGACAGGATCACACTCTTCTCAAATGGAACCTTAGAGCTCCGAAATGTTACTGTACAAGACAATGGAGAATACTGGGCAAACGTCACATCAACAGGAGGATCTGAAAATATCACTTTGTTTCTGCTGAGTGTGTATGGTAAGTGTCGTGAGTCTGGCTTTTGAGCTCTGTGAGGTGTGGCTCTTGATAGTTGAAGTTGTGATGTTTTTCTCCAGAGCCCGTCTCAGAGGTGAACATAACTGTGAACGCCTCCACATCTAATCTGATTGAGTTCAGAACGTCAGTGAGCTTGACCTGCTCAGCTTCAGGCTCCAGTCTCCAGTACAACTGGTACAACCAGAGCCACAGCCTGTCCACCAACCTCAGTCCTGTTCATCCTCTCTGAAGCGCTATGACACTGGACCGTTCAAATGTGAGGCCTTCAACCCCGTCAGCTCGACTGTCAGCAGAGACATCTACCTCAATGCCAGCTGTAAGTCTTTCTGTTCATGGCAAAAATGAATTTCAAGACAAGTTCAAGTTGTTTGATTCTAGGATTTAAACCTAATTTCAAGCATTTTGATTAATTTAGCCTTGATTTATTACAGACATATTATTTTCCTTGTTTCAAATTGTTTCGAACTGATTTCAAGACATTGCTTCTTATTTCAAACCAAATTATTTTGCCAATGCGTTAAGTAAACAGTTCCTACCCTTGACGAATTATTGTTCTTATTTTTAAGTTAAATTCTCTTATAACCAGTTGAATGTCTTGAAACCAGTGAAATATTCTACATTAATTCAATCTTATCCAGTTAAAACAGCTCAAAACTGGATTCAAAATTATGATTCCAAGTTTGATTTATTTTATATTTTTATATCTACAGTTTATCTATATTTTTATATTATTTTTAAGTAAATCTACATTAATAGTTTTTGCAGTGTTTTTCACCAGTTACTGCCCCAAGAAAGTAACTCATTTACATTACTTTGGGATTACTTTGTGTACATTATTAAAACATCAATCAAAATAGGATTTTATTATTGGTAATTAAACAAAGGCAAACAACAAAGTAATGTTGCTTAAATCAACAAAAGAATTGATTCTGACCCTGCTCCAGCTGCTGGTCTGTGTCTCTGAGCTGTTTATCTCACACAATAGGTCAAAAGGTAAAGTAACTGGTATGTTAGTAAGTGTAATTTAATTACAAGTATTCACAGTAACTAAGTTATGAATGCCTAATTTGCTCTGGAAAAGTTGGTAAATCTCATTTAAAGTGGTATTACCAGTAGGTTGTGTTTAAATGTTTTGTGGTTTGTAACAAAAGGAACTTTATCTTGAAGAAATAAAATCCAGTGCAAACATGTAAATTAATAAGGTCCATGTTCTAAAAATGGCTCTGGAAAAATATTGACTTTTTACTTAATTACAGTACAATGGAAATTGTGAATGTTAACTTTGTCTGTAATATAATTTTTTCAGCATGATAAAAGAATGTGTGGAAACCATTTGATATTCTTAATTTGTGATACTTTTCCCCACGTCTGACATATTGAGCGGTAAAATTTCCCACTGTATAAAGTGGTATTGTATTACCATAATTTCCACACCAGATGAAAGGCAGCATTAAAACTCAAATGTAAATCTAATTAGAGTAAGCTTAGAAACCAGTGTTGAGTCACATTAACATGGCTTTAAGCTAGTTCAACAGCTGTTGGAGCGACGTGCCGGCATGCTAACGGCAGTTAGCGCACAATGCTAAAACAAAAATAGATCATATTAGATATACATCAGGAAACAGACTCATTTACCTGAATAGATACAATTAACAAGAGAATGGATCTGTGAGAGGGGAAATGATTTTATTTATTTTTTATTGTAAAAAAAAAAAAAAAAAGGTAGTCTATTGTCCCTAATTAGCTGCCAGCACAAGAAACAACCTATCTTGATATAATATAAATAACTTTTAAGAAAAGAAGCATCAAGAAAGAATATCTTGATCCACTGTCAGATTGTTTTTATTGTCAAACAAAATCTGTTTAACCCAAAATAATTGGCAGCCTTTGTGAATTCAAGACTTTTGAACTAATCTAAACATTTTAGCTTATAGGCTTTTGTGACATAAACAACAAATTGATTAAACTGAAAGAAATAATCAGAGCAGAACAACTGAACAAACTTCTTTTTCTGTCAGTACTAGTACAAATCATTGACTTTAAATGTGGTTGCTATTTCAGACGGTCCAGATAACGTGAGTGTGGAGCCAGTTCCTTCAGCGGAGAGCTACCTGGAGGGAGAAAAGATCACACTGTACTGCAGACACAGCTCCAGACCTACCCCCAGGTTCAGATGGTTCCTCGATGGGACGGAGCAGTTCTTGGCTCTGGGATCGCAGCTGCCTCTGACGCTCACACCGGGACACAGCGGGAACTACTCCTGTATGGCCTTCAACGCTCTGACTATGATCTACGCCTGGTCCCCGCCTGTGACCATCTCTGTCAAAGGTAAGGGCTCTTCATCAGGTTAGCCTCGCTTCAGGATGAAAGATTAAACTTATATCTGTAAAGAGTCACAGGGCTAATACGTTACATAATACATAATACAAATACTTGTGTTGATAAGATAACTTGACAATGTGAGTCAAAGATGTTTTACTTTTGAGTTATAAGAGAGAGAGAGAGAGGGAAAGAGAGAGAGAGAGAGAGAGGAGAGTGACAGAGAAGGGGAGAGGAGAGTTGAGAAAGAGGGAAGTGGGAGAGATGGAGAGAGAAAGAAAGGGAGAAAGAGATAGGAAGAGAAGAAGAGGAAAAGTGGAGAGGGAAAAGGAGGAGAGGAAAGAGAAATAGGAAGAGATGAGGAAAGTNTAATTCGGCCAACTTTGGTGTGAGTCTGTCACTGTTTAGTGACTTTTTATCTCACATTTGTGAAATAAGAGTCTCAGTGTCATTGACAATGTATAGGAGCTTTGGAGGCTCCTGGAGACAAAACTGTACAAAATAGAGCATAGGTCTGATTGACTTTTATGATCAGGGGCTCATTAAGGATTAATGTGCAAAGTTTCACAAATAAAAGTCAAAGTAAATTTCCTATCCCCATTGTAATGTTTGTGCATGTCTATAGGTGGCGCTATATGCCCGACCGTTATGTTATACATATGTTTGTAACCGGGGTCATCCAGTCTATAAGTGATTCAAGTTTCAAGTCAATCTGACAGAGGGCGTGCGTGTTATAGATTTTAATGTCTTTTTTTGAGCATTCATTGCGCCCCTGCTGGCCAAGTATTGAAAATGCACCATAGCGATAATGTAATTTTATGCTTCTTATCAGGCATAGAATTTTTGGGGCAAAGTTTCATGAAAATCGCACAAAGTTGACATTTCAGGGTATAGGTAGGGGGCGCTATAGAGTGGAGTCTTCCTACAAAAGTGAATCCATAATGTTTAGTCCAGGATCACACAATAGTGACTGAAGTCTGAGCTCTGTAGGTCAGAGCCTGTGGCCGTGACAGGTGATCAAAGAAACAGGAAACGAAGGTGTTTTTCGCCGGCGTACTGCGGGAAAACGGTGAGGAGTATCCAAAAAAATTGGATGATTATTGAACTTCAATGCCTCTAGATGCAGCAGGCCAAGTCTGAGCTCACTGGGCCCAAAAACCTAGGACTAGTTCGTTAAATAAAAACGAAATCAAACTGGCGTCGCTGATTAAATCCAATATGGCCGACTTCCTGTGCATCATAGAGCAGTGCGCCAAGTCAACTTTAGTCTTGTCTCATGGAGCTCTATCACTGTTCTGAGTTTCATGAGTCTAGGCCAAAATTTACCTGTTTCCTCTGCCATAGAGGTCTGATTCTAGGCGGCGCTGTCGAGTCGGTTTGGGTTCGACATTCTTGCAATGTCGAAATTATCGAATTTTTCGCCGGTCCGGTCGCGACGATGTACGTTGTACATACTTTTTCAGGGGGTCCAAGGGGTCAAAAACGCGATTGTTTAGGCAGAAAAAAAAAATAATAATAATAATTAAAGCCGCTAAAGCGGCGATGATAGCTCTCGCCAGCCGCGCGACCGCCCTGCCACGCAGCCGCCCTCGACCTGCAACTTCCCAACATTGCATTTTCCTCTCCAGACCACTGCCGGGCTCCTACTCTCCCATTTCAAAAGTGCCATAGCATTGAATGCAAAATGGATAGTCTCTGGTAGTTTTGCGTTCCTATAGGTGGCGCTGTAACCCGACCATTGCGTTAGACATAGTTTTGTGACCAGGACCATCCACTCATAGTGATTCAAATTCCAAGTCAATCCAACAAAGCGTGTGTGTGCTAGTGATTTTTCGGGTATTTTTGAGCATTCATTGCGCCCCTGCTGGCCAAGTATTGAAAATGCACCATACCTGTAATGTAATATTTTGCATCTTCTCAGCATAGGATTTATTGTGTAAGTTTGGTAAAAATCGCACAATGTTGACATTTGAGGTGAATGGTAGGGGGCGCTATAGAGTGGAGTCTTCATATAAAAGTGAATCCATAATGTTTAGTCCAGGATCACACAATAGTGACTGAAGTCTGAGCTCTGTAGGTCAGAGCCTGTGGCCGTGACAGGTGTTCAAAGAAACAGGAAACGAAGGTGTTTTTCGCCGGCCTGCTGCATGAAAACGGTGAGGAGTATCCAAAAAAATTGGATGATTATTGAATTCAATGCCTCTAGATGCAGCAGGTCAAGTCTGAGCTCACTGGGCCCAAAAACCTAGGACTAGTTCGTTAAAATAAAAACGAAATCACAGTGGCGGCTGATTTTAGATCCAAAATGGCCGACTTCCTGTGTGACGTGGAGCATTGCACCAATTATGTTTTATGTTTGTCTTCATCAGCTCTGTCACTGTGGTAAATGTCATTGTCCTACTCCAAAGTAAACTTGTCCCAGTCTCCATTGGATTTTTACAGAAGGTGGCGCCGTAGAGCTGTTTGGTTAAAAGTGTGTAAAATACAGTTATGAATCTGATATTTACATTATTATATTTAATTCGGCCAACTTTGGTGTGAGTCTGTCACTGTTTAGTGACTTTTTATCTCACATTTGTGAAATAAGAGTCTCAGTGTCATTGACATGAATAGGAGCTTTGGAGGCTCCTGGAGACAAAACTGTACAAAATAGAGCATAGGTCTGATTGACTTTATGATCAGGGGCACATTAAGGATTAATGTGCAAAGTTTCACAAATAAAAGTCAAAGTAAATTTCCTATCCCCATTGTAATGTTTGTGCATGTCTATAGGTGGCGCTATATGCCCGACCGTTATGTTATACATATGTTTGTAACCGGGGTCATCCAGTCTATAAGTGATTCAAGTTTCAAGTCAATCTGACAGAGGACGTGCGTGTTATAGATTTTAATGTCTTTTTTTGAGCATTCATTGCGCCCCTGCTGGCCAAGTATTGAAAATGCACCATAGCGATAATGTAATTTTATGCTTCTTATCAGGCATAGAATTTTTGGGCAAAGTTTCATGAAAATCGCACAAAGTTGACATTTCAGGGTATAGGTAGGGGGCGCTATAGAGTGGAGTCTTCCTACAAAAGTGAATCCATAATGTTTAGTCCAGGATCACACAATAGTGACTGAAGTCTGAGCTCTGTAGGTCAGAGCCTGTGGCCGTGACAGGTGATCAAAGAAACAGGAAACGAAGGTGTTTTTCGCCGGCGTACTGCGGGAAAACGGTGAGGAGTATCCAAAAAAATTGGATGATTATTGAACTTCAATGCCTCTAGATGCAGCAGGTCAAGTCTGAGCTCACTGGGCCCAAAAACCTAGGACTAGTTCGTTAAAATAAAAACGAAATCAAACTGGCGTCGCTGATTAAATCCAATATGGCCGACTTCCTGTGCATCATAGAGCAGTGCGCCAAGTCAACTTTAGTCTTGTCTCATGGAGCTCTATCACTGTTCTGAGTTTCATGAGTCTAGGCCAAAATTTACCTGTTTCCTCTGCCATAGGGTCCGATTCTAGGCGGCGCTGTCGAGTCGGTTTGGGTTCGACATTGTTGCAATGTCGAAATTATCGAATTTTTCGCCGGTCCGGTCGCGACGATGTACGTTGTACATACTTTTTCAGGGGGTCCAAGGGGTCAAAAACGCGATTGTTTAGGCAGAAAAAAAAAATAATAATAATAATAATAAGAAACCAGCGTAGAACAATAGCTCTCGCCAGATTAATCTGGCTCGAGCTAATAAGAAACCAGCGTAGAACAATAGCTCTCGCCAGATTAATCTGGCTCGAGCTAATTAAACCAGTAAACAAGGTCTGCATCAGGATTAAGCTAGGACTAAACTAGGTCTAGAAATGGTGGCTCGAAAGTGGTATTAAACCAGGTCTAAAGCAAGACCTGAAGTCTGACCACATCATGATTTAGCAAGGACTAAACCATTATCGTAAACCAGGATTGGAAATGGAACTAAGCAAGAACTAAACCAGTAAACAGGGATCTGGACCAGGACTAAACCAACACCCAAACCGTGAATCCAAAGAAGAAAGACTAAGCACATCAGAATTAATCAAGGACTAATAGAGGACTGAAACAATGGATGAATGTTATTAAAGCAAGACTAAACCAGGACTAAATCAAGACCTAAAGTCAGACTGCACCAGAATTAAGCAAGAACTAAACCATGATTGTAAACCAGGACTGAAATGGTTAGTGAAAATAGGACTAAGTAAGGACTAAACCAGTGAACATACTGTACATCAGCATTAAGCTAGGACTAAGCAAGGACAGAAATGTTGAATCCAAACTGATATTGAACTAAACCAGGACTAAACCAGGACTAAACCAAGACGGAAATGGTGTCAAATCTATAGAATTAAACCTATGAACAATGACCAAAAATGAACGCATTACTAAATTGGAACACATCAACTCAGGACTGAAATCAGTACTAGGACCAAATCAGGGCTAAAATTTTCGATCCAATATTGGACTCAGCAAAGATTAAACCTATTATAAATGTAGCCAAGTCAGAATTAAGGTGTATGTTCATCGTTTAAGACTTGCTGATACTACGACTTCGCTCTAAGCAAATATATTTTAAATTAACAATCATTCCAAGTAGGTTCTTAACAATCACGATTAGTATTTTTTCTATAACCAAGAAACTTTAACTTGAATTACCATAAATAAGGCTATAATCAATGCCTAAACTAGCAGTGCAATGAGGAAATCCCAGAAGGACCACACCAAGACTGAACCACGAGCTTAGTCGGACAATTAAGGATTAATTTAGGGTTAAAACTGGTCCAACCCAATAATCCACACCACACAAGGACTAAACCATTGTCAATGAAGTCAATAAATTGAACAACAGAGACCGAAGAGGCCCAAACCATGGCTAAAAATGAAACTAGTCTTCAATTCACGATTGACCTACTACAATTAGGCTTTCTTAAACCCAAGTATACCAAGTATTTCCAATGTTTTTTCTCCTACAATTCCATAAGCCCCAAGTTTGTATTTTACTTGCATATCTGTATCGATTTGGCTTTCTGTTTATTACTCCACACATCACACTTCACTAAAACCTCTTCCACCTTCATCAATCATTGCTCTTGGATCTCGAAAATCACTGTTTACCTCCTCCCCCCTCTCTCTCTTTCCCTCTTTTCTCTCTTTCTCCACCGATTCTTCCACACAGAGCCGGCGATATTGGCAGGTTTCCGCGTTGGCCTTGGCTGAACTAGGCTTCCTTATTAGCTGGATATGGAACGAACCAGGCCTGCTCCGCGCTTCATATGAAAAAAATGGGGGAGGGTTAGTGAGCAAGAGAGAGAAGGGGAGAGAGAGGTTGTTCTTAATGGTTCCCCCGAGGGATTTGAGTGGTCGTGCGAGCCTGTGCTGCAGTCGGAATATAGTAGGAGCAAAATGGGACAGGTAAAGACCCTCCTCCTTGGCTGTAAAGAGTGGTATGAATATGGTAAGCCAGTTTCTCAGTCTCGATTCTCTTCCTGAAAATGGTCCCGCGTCTCTGTCCCTTGGGGGTGTAAGAGCTGAGAAGATTCTGCATTTAAGGCCCCATACACATTCTCTGGGGGTTTGAGCAGGACCTCGGCCCGCTGCGGTACACCTATCCATCTCCAATGCAGAGGCAGAGCTGCTGGCGCTGGTGGAAGTAAGAGGAGGGAGAGAGAAAGAGAGGGAACATGGTTTAAACATAAAGATATCAGACGTGTGTGGATGTTGGACACTGTCGAGTTATACTGGGGATAAACCGCGTCTTAAAACTTAAGCTGTAAAAATATATTGTGAATAAAACGGCTCATAAGCACAAGTTTACCTGTAGTATGAATTTGGTGGTTGCTAAATCTGGCCTTAACTGGATCAAGTCTTAACCAGGGCTGCAGTACGTCATTAAAATCATGAACTATTGCAGATAGCACAAAATGTTGCATAGGCTAAAACAATCTTCTGGCTTAAATGAGTTTGCCAGCACAATATTATTTTATCTTTTCTACTTGAAACACAGTTATTGCAAGAAGCAATAGATCGTTTTGTGCTATATGTTATTAATCTTGCAAGTAACGTAAAATGTAATAATCGAGTAATTGTGATTATTATGAACTCTTAAGGTCACTTTACGCACGTTTGTTTTTCATGAGTGGGAAGGTTGCTCAGAAATTGTGTTGTGTTACATAGAATACATTTTCAGCTGACTTTCTATTAGCTATGTCACATTCTTTCACTTTAACACTCTAACATTCTTCCTCATATAAGCTGCACTGATGCTCTGCCTTCTCTCTAAGCCAATACTGGGCTGAATAATCAATTTGTTCAAAGTAATCGTGATTAATATTTTATATATAATCAAGAAGCCCTAATTAAAACTTGAATCAACATAAACCTAACAAGGAACGATATCTGATCCAGCAAAATTTCCAATCCCAGGTGCATTCCTAATAATAAAGATCGTATTTTCATCAGTGTGGAAAAGGAGACCTATTGTACATTTGTAAATTATCTAATATACATGTTGGTTTACAAATGTACAGTGACAGAGTTGACTTTATGTTCAAATCTGATAAAGCTCGCCTCTTCATTGTAAAACAGCAGGTTTTAAATGAGTCGTTGTAAACTAAAGTTGAGAAAACACTGATATTAAGGTGGATTCTGCCTTATAGGTTGACTTTAACTAGACTATACAGTCTCAAAAATACTTTTTTCGTATTGGCTGAGATTGGAATTTATTTTTCAGGAGAGTTTTGTTGAAAGTGAGGTGGGAGGAGCCTATTGTACATGTTTTAGTGGTAGGAGAAACCTAGAGTACCCAGAGGAAACTTATCCAGATGACGAACATTCAAACTCAAAACAGAAAGGCCCAGGGATTGAACCCATCTATCTTATTTATTTATTTATTTACTTGACCAACAGTAAAAATGGAAAATTTACTTGACAGTACATATTGATAAACAATACACACAAAATGTATATAATACACTTTAAGTGATCCTCAAAAGTAGTTTGAAGAAGTTCTACAAGTTTTTAAAACCCACCTTGTTTTGTTCCCAATATTTACATAATTTCAATTTCCAAATTTACAGCATATACAAGTAGTATACTTACACATACTTCTCTCAATCTCTTGCGTAGTATTTCTTCTTTATAGTCTCTTTTGAATTTGACTATATATCTTTATTTAGTTAAAGCATTTCCATCTTTCATTATGTTGAAATTATGTTTTTACAAATCTCAATGTGCAGTTGAAATGATTACCTATACCTCTGAAATAACTGCAGCTTTAGGCATAGTCCCTGTATTAATGCTTCTATTAAAGCAATTACATACTTAATGTCAATCCGTAATGAATAAGCCTCTTCCTAAATTTGACTCCAGCTCTCTAACAAATGCACTACTATTACTAACACTACTAATACCATCACTACTCAACTAGATATTAAGCATATTTCCTGATGTTGATGTAATCTCTGATCTCTGGGGTCTAAGCCTCACCCATCCCACTGCTCTCTCCCCTCTCTCTCTCTGTATCTTCAGCAGCAGCAGCAGTGACAGTGAGCACAGCGGCGTTAACACAAACCCAGATCTGAATGGATGCATGCCTGACATCGGCTACATTTAGCTGGTGTTACCCCGAGGCGTTCAGGGACCACCGGTGACCACATCATGTCCATTCTCTCACACACACACTTCATGTTGTGTTTTTTTTGTCCCGCTCTTGTTGAGGTCAGCGAACATGGCGCGGTGGCAGCCCTGTCAGCCCGGCCTGTCCTTCAGCCATTACTGCGCGGGACAAAGCACTGGGGTTGTGAAAAGTGCAGCAGGAATGTCACTAAACCAGTGCATTTTAACACGGTGTCGGGAAATTTCACCTCAAGTCTAGTTTTGAGTTTTATTAGGAAAAAGGCTGTGTAAATTTGCTTCTGTACCAAGTCTAAACTGGGCCAAAATCTCGAGTAGTAGTCTATTATATTCTTTCTGAGGATTACTGGACCTTGAGGTACA
Source organism: Mugilogobius chulae (assembly GCA_038363315.1). Taxonomy (NCBI): domain Eukaryota; kingdom Metazoa; phylum Chordata; class Actinopteri; order Gobiiformes; family Gobiidae; genus Mugilogobius; species Mugilogobius chulae. The sequence goes on from CM076408.1 coordinate 38,970,432, forward strand.
CATTTAGTTGTATTTCTTCAACAAAATTGTACTAAGCGAACTTCCAGCAAGTGAATGTCTGCAATTTTGAACAGCTTTTCCAGCTCAAAGTGTCTGCTGTTTTTTGTTAAAAATCTATTTGAAATTGGATAGGGACATGTGATCAAAATGGTCCTGTTGTATTAAAAAAGTAAATTCAATAGAAATTACGTGCAGCTTTAAAGCTTGTAAGACTTGATTTTTCACCTGCGAAACAAAAAGTGACTATTCAAATGTGTCTAATTACTCTAACTTGCGCTCACAAATTCACGTATGCCTCCTTCTTGTATTAAAAGCTATAAGCATTACCCAAATTTCTGTTACAGACGTAACAGACGTTAACCGCTCAAACATACCTTGAAAAATATGTGTTTATGCAATTTGTGAAATCACCTCTCTACAGATCTTATCTATAACTTTACCTGTTACATCACCTGCTGACATAGACAGGTTTAAAACTGTTCTGTGGAACATACAGTATTTCAGGGAAAGTAATATTCAAGACAAGCAGGTGTCAGACCCTCCACCATAAAAGTTACATAGTGCACTGCTGCCCTGAGATTTTAGCGGTGCTGTAGCCTTTTTTGTCATAGTCAATTAAAAATGTGTTTAGTAGTCTAACTCTTTATTTAGATTAATAGTGAAAAGCAACAAAAAGGTATAAATTGGTTGACGATTTGGGACCAAATCAACGGTCTAATCTGCTTTTTTGTAAGGCTGTAGTCCTTAAGTCGTTTAGTTAATTATTAGGTTGATGGAGTCAACTAAAATTTGTGTTAGTCAACAAACAATTGGTGCAGATGAATTTCATTATTGCAGTACGATGTTTAAAAGTTTATTTGAGGAATGAGCGTTGTGTGTGTAATTAAATATGCAGCCTACAGTGCGTGCTTAAAGTAAATGTGGGATATGGGGCTGCAATGCTTTTCAAAGACATGGCGCAGTCAACTTTCATTATTAATATTTCTTAAGCAAATCGTCCGATTAATTGAAAGTCTGTCTTTCTGGGACTCTTTAAATCTGTTTTCCAAAAAAACTTAACCGGTCGGCGCTTTGCAGAATTTGCATTAAACAGAAAAGAAGTGATTTAGTTACAGATTTGGGACCAAATCATTGACCTTATCTGCCTTATTTTATATATAAATACACTGTTTCGTATTCATTTTCTGTATAAATTGTTTTTGGATGAAAGTCAGAAAAATGGTTCAAAATGGTTCAAAAAAGTTCAAAAACACACTTTCTAAAGTCAGAGTTTTATTGGTGGATACATTTTTAGTTCACCAAGAATTTCTTTTGTCAGCTACAACTCTAGTTTTTTGGATGTAAACACTGTTTTCTACCAATTTTCTGTATGAATTGTTGGTTTTGCATTGCTAGTTCACATTTTAATCCAGATACATGCTCAGATTCACAGAAGATAGATAGAGGAACATTCACTCTATAGACTCAACAATAAAAACGCCATATCTAGTTATTTAATAGAAATTATAATCCATTTCCATGCAGTAAAACCACTGCTGTAGTCTTGCATGTATTTCTCCAGTGAAGGATTGTCCATTACGAGCCTTAAATCAGACTGTGCATATGAAGTTACCGCAGGACCTCCACATCGTTCACGTTATAAACCCATTGAATATTCACGTAGCCAAAGGGGATTTCCACACACATTATACCCATCATTTATATCGCCACATTCAACCTGCTTATTGCATGTTTGGGGATATTATGCATTCATAGTTTGCGGCATCATTCACTCAGTTTGATCAATTTTTAATGCGCTGACATCTTATTATCCACAATGTCATTTTTCACGAGCTTTTCAAACAACCACTTGCAAACCAGTGGAAGAACTCACTGCAGCTGGCTTCTACATGTGATTTGCCTTTTACGTAATGGGTTTTGAAGACATTTTGTGGCTTTTAGAGAATGTTTTTAACTCACAAAATATTAAAGATGTAGTTGGCCAAAGAAAATGTGGCTTTGCATAAACTGAAAGTGAAATGTAGTGTTAGAAGAGCTTCAGAACTATTGAGAATGTTCATCATCTGAACATAAATATCACTTAGATTGCAAACATGTTAACAACAGTGTAAGCAAAATTGTCATAGCGTGAATTCACATAGACATGATCCAGAAAACTGCACATTTATATATCAAAGCAGAATAAAATGATCGGTTGCTCTTATAACTATTGCTAACCCACCCTCTGCCTTCTTCACTTTCCTCTCGTGATTTTAGTGTCCAATTATGTGTACAGAATTGATTGAACATAAAGATTCCATCAATTGATTATGTGACCAAATATAGAGCTGAGTGATATTCACAAAAATTTGCATCTTGATATATTCAATTCAATTTGATTTATTTTTGTATAGCCCAGAATCCGATCATATACTGTTAATGTATTTAATTTTCTTCCAAGCCTAAAGCCTGCTGAATAGAAAGTAGAAATGTACATTTCCATAGAAGAAATACATTTTGTTATGGCTGTACTCAATGTATCGGTATCGGGATATATCGTGACAAACTTGTTGGCAATATGTGTATCGATACAGGGATACCTATCGAGATACTTAAACTTATATAACTTACACTTATGAACCTGGGCTGCAGCTTTAAAGCTGAAACTATTGAGCTAAAAAATGACTTATTTGTAAGACACTTGTATCTAACATAAAGAGCAGTTTGAAAATACTTTTTTTGTATTTTGTTATTCAACAAATTCAAATTAACTTTTTTAACACTGATTTTAGAGATGGCTGTAATAATAAAAACCCTTATTTGGCAAATTTGTTACAGATTTTTTTCTAAATTATATCTTGATACGTGACATATTGAGGAAATTATATTGGCATATGTGTATCGGGATACGTATTGTATCAGAAGGCTCTTGGCAATACCCAGCTCTACATTTTGTGAAGCTCTAAAATTCTCATTTTTTTGTCACTTTTTTCTGTAATTGTGAGCAATGTTAGATCTCTTTGACCAGGTTAATATTATCTCAATACATACGATATAACCAAATACATATCATGTCCAGAAACTTCTCTATAAACGATACAGAGATGCTTACCAAATCAACATTTTACTAAATTACAAAACCATGGATACTGTATCAGAACTAAGCCTGTTTCTGGTTAGCGCTGTGTAGGTTTTACCAAGAGGTGTGTGGAACAATGGGAGCTGAACTATTCATTCTAATAAACACCAAAAAATACCTTTTTTGAAAGCCTAAAGTGTGCGTAACATTGGACTAAGTAGAATAGAATCAATCGAAGTTTACAGCAGGCGCAACAACAAGGAACAAATCAGGACAAAAGTGAATGAATGCACCTTAAAATTATGACTTAGAACTAAATAAGTCAGTTAAAAACAAATGTAGTTTTACTTATTCTTACTAAATAGTGATTTACAGTCTTGAATCCATGAAACCAGGAATGTTTCCTGTCCAAACGACCGTTTAGTCAGCCTTAGCAATGCTTCAAGTGATTGACAAATGAATTTAGCCAATTTCAATACTTTCAGGAGACTTGTAAGTCACTTTAAACCCACAACTTTCTCTCTCTAGAAGTCTAAACGTTAATCAAACTCCAGTCTAAGTCTCGTACAGTTTGCCTGCCTCCTTCTGAAACTCGGACCTCATTTTGAAGCCCTCTCTAATATTTAAGCGTGTAATATCATCTCTCCTCTAAAGTACAGTGAAAGTTAGCTTTAAGGGCACCGCCAGGACCAGGAGCTGAATTGCAAACAATAAAAGTCATTACATCATGATACCGCCGTTAAAATGATAGATCTCTGCTTTGTCCTTAGTCCATTGTTCCTGAATATGGCCCCTGTGTAAATCTTAATTACTTGTAAAATTAAACATTTATTAGGGTCGGGCGATGTAGTTATTAGAGGAAATTGCTGTCTTGCCCAAAGGCGCTTGACCGACACAAAGCATGAATGTGACCTCTATTGTCGACACAGACTGTAACTTAATATAAAGTTGGGTTTTAGGACTTGGCAACGTTGGAGTGGAAATATAGTTTGCAAGAAGATGAGCTCAGCCTGGCAAAAGTGAAATGAAAATACAGCGTGTGGCAATTGGTATAAAGTTAAATAGAGAAGTAATCTAATGTTTTGTGTTTAGGTAGATTGACTTTGCTTAGAAATCTTCACCGTAAACTCAATGGTGTCCATGCCGTCAATTTGAACATTAATTGAACAAACTGTATGTAGACCAGTCGTTTTGTTCATTGTAAAACACAAAATTGATGCAAAGCGGCATAAAAATATAAATTTTCTGTTCTGTTCAAATAACAAAACTGTGTAGGCTTGCCAGCAACAAACACCAAAAATACATATTGGTCACATTAAAGATAAAAGGTAAAACAGGCTTCAGTAAAAGTTAGAAAAGTAGTCTTTACATTAATACAATATGTGCAAACCATTTACAACAGGCATGTCCAAACTGCAGCCTGGGGGCCAAAGAAAAAGAATGGGCCACCCAATTTTTTGTTCTAAAATTTGCCCAAACAGCAATAAGTAAAGCATTTTACACTGAGTTTTAAAAATCTACCTTTTTATTGTCTCTATCAATACTATATACCATGCTAGTTTTAGGCCAAAACATGTTTTGTAACTCATTATAACTTGAATTTTTTATTGCATGACCACTTTTATTTGATCCAGATTGGGCCCTCCATTTAGTCTCTGTTTCAACCTGTGGCCCTTGATGAAAAAAGTTTGGACACCCCTGATCAACAATATTAAAGCTACTTAGACAGTACAAATGTAACATACATACAACAAGTCATATTTACAGAAGCAGGTTCAAGTTGCATAATACATAGAACATGACATAAACCAACAGTAGAATTATGTATTTAATAGTGAGTGCAATGCTGGTTGAATTTAAGCCAATTTTAATTTTTTTCTTATGTAGGACATTCTCTTATGGTAAGGAGTCACTGTTCCAGGTCTTACAGCCCTTGACAGAACAGATTGTCCGAAACAGTTCACCTATAGGGCACAACACAGTCACTCCTGGCTGCAGACCTATGTGGCTTGTTTTTATTACTTGAACCCTACTAACTTTACTCAAAATCTTTTAGATGGTAGGTGAAAACAATTAATTTCTGAGCACTTGAGCATCGACCGCAAATACAACTTTGAGTTATAACATAAGCATGTCAATTGCACAAACTAAATACAATACACATTCGACTATAAAGCGAATACTTAAAGGTGCCCTATGTAATTTTCTGTAGGTGAAAAGTCAACCAAACAATTCAGCAGCAACAGGGACATTCTGAATGAGGATAAATGCGTGTTATGCCATAATGTAAAGGAACAGCTTTTCTATTGAAACGTACAAGAAGAGCCCCTTCACCAGGTCAAATAATGGTCCATTCTGTGGCCACACAAACACACTCAATGCAAAGACACGTGTTTTTATTATTTATTATTGCAACAAAGACATCCAAATGACAGAAACATACTTTTATTTGTCCAGTGCGTCTTGAACATGTGTCTAAATCTAGGAGTAATGGTGATTTCAAAACAGTTCATTGCAATTAAGATGTTATTTTAATCCTCCTTAATAAATTCCACTCATTGATAATATTGGTTGATGTTAATAACAAGAAAACCGGAGATATGTTTTGCAGTTGAACTCTTCCTGTGCTGCCTCGGCTCATAGTGAGCAGTCAAACTAATACAATTTGGAGGATTAATAGCAGATTAGATTGTCTCTAACCACAGCTTGGCCCTTGGAATGGCACTGACCCCAAAATGTAACCCATCCCCAACCCCCAAACCTATAGGCTAAAAAATGAGCATCCGGGCCTTCTCTGTCCCCCTCTCTGGCCCCTCTCTGGCCCCTGGACCGTCCGGGGACTTGAACTTGAGACTTGACACAACAGCCCGGCCAGGCGTGGACAGATGAAAGAAGAATGGGACACTTGCATATGAATGGGACGGGGGCAGCGGGTGAGGGAGGGGGAGGAGAGAGGTGAGGGGTAAAGGTCAACCCCCTCAGCAGGCCAAATGTGCAGCCAAAGACCAACGCCAGGCAGGTTTTTAGAGGGTCCAGTCAGCAGTGTGTATGTATTTTCACTACAAATATTTGAGACTTTGCATTGAGAATCTTAAATACACAATTTTTGCATCTTCAAAATGTAAGCAAACATGAATAATGAATGTTAAGCTTCCTACATCAGTCACATGTTTTGCTGACTTACCCAATGCATCTCTAAATTGCTCACTATGATCTGTTTTTTTCACAGCTGTTAGGAGCAAGATTTGTCAGTGAAAACAGCTACTTATAAAAACGGCTAGTTACATTGCTAACAACAACAGACAAACTTAGCGGAGTTTGGTGAACAAGCGTGACATTATTTGACATATACAGGACAATTTCCACCTGAATAGAGACATTAACAAGATATATGTGCTGAGGGAAACCGAAGTTATTTTATTGTAAAATATCAGGTATAGAAATGCTCTTGATAAGCAATACCAATACCACGGGAACAAGAAAAATGCAAAATTTAATCAAAGTCGTGTCCTATATTAAAAAAATTTCATTAATATCTGATCTTCAAAACTTTTTTCCATCATTCTGAAACCGAAGATCAAAGACAGAGCCATAAACAGTATATGAGTTGCATTTTATAACAGCCTTGGTTCTCCATAGGGATTGTCAAAAGTATCCAAAACAGATCTTAGTCATTAATTATCTGGTAGATCTAAAGCAGGGGTGCCCAACCTTTTTTCTTCAGCGGGCCAAAATAAATATTAATCCTCGAAGTGCCAATATCAATGATTTTGCTGCATGTCGAGGGCTAAACCTGATTTTTTTTTTTGTTGCATCTTAAATTTAATTGCAATAAAAACAAGAGTATTATCTTTAGTATTAACATTTCAATCACAATTTGAGTACTGTGACAATACTCTTCCCCAGCACAGAAGATACTATCATTGTTTTGGCCACTTAATGAATGCACTCATCTATTTTAACACTTTTTCCACACAGGACACAAAAGATGATTACACAGCTCTCATAGATATGTGGTTAAACATGTTTGTAGATGAGTTTGTAGGTAAAAAATTACATAATGTGCGAGAACAATCCATTTTTGCAACATCAGATGTAACTTAATAATCCTAAATGACCAATTCAATAAAACAATGCAGCAAATGTAGACAAGTTTCAAGTGTATTTTCATTGCAAATACCATTATGACTCCAGATGCTAATGCTAACGCTACGTCTGCTACTATTCAAGCCCTAAACCTGCTGGACATTTTGCCATCAAGGTCAAGTCCGGCAGAGGCAGAGGCGTGGACAGATGAAAGAAGAATGGGACTTGACGGGACACTTGCATTTGAATGGGACAGGCCTAACGGGCGAGGGAGGGGCCAGGGGGGCGGGGCTTAGGCAGGGAGAGAGGGTAAAGGTCAACCCCCCACAGCAAGCGCGTTCATCTCGTCGCGGACCGCTCCCGAACTGACGAGCAAACAAAGGAGATGACACGGGGCGCTGGACAGGCAGAAGGGGAACGAGGGGGTGATTTTGGGGGTCAGCGTAGAAGAAAGAGGGACGGGGGGGTCTCACCGCAGGCAGATGCACCGAAGAGCGCTAAAAAGACAATAGCACACGCGTCCAGCTCGAGCGGGACGGGCGTCAGGCACACTTGGCGCCCCTGCCTCCGAAAAAAACACACACTTAAGAGATAGAACTCATCTGCATTAATATTTGAACAGCCGTAATCCGCAGTTTGAAGTGAACGTAAGCAAAGCAAAGCAAAGCAGAGAGACAAGCGTGTTAACTAATACACAAGCCACACAATTTAAAGTGTTACTAAAATAAATAATTAATAAAATGATTTCTTTATGCAAGGACTAGCTTTACAGTAAGAAGATTTTACTTCAAAAGCTCCTGCACATGTGACTAAACTCCTTGTGGCCACCATTACAACAGTGAAAGAACAATTGGTTTTGTTATTAAATGAAGCCGCAAGTAACTTAAAGTGTCTTAAAAACAAATACAATTAAACATTAGTGATAATTTTGTGACCGAATTTGCTTTTCACAAGATTAGATAGCATAAATAGCGCCATTTCTGGAATTCACTTTTCACCTACTCATATCATTAAAAAGCTTCCTTTATGTTGTTTGACTGAAATATATTTTACTATAAAGCCCTGTGCATATAACATTGACTGATACTGATGATTTAGACAAACTAATCTTGAGACATGAGTGTAAACATGTGCTCATGTGAAGCTTTTGTACATGACAGAAGCTAATTTATTCGTGATAAACACCTGAAAATCATTGGTTTAACTTAAGTTTGTGCTCTTATTGAACATAAATTATCCAAATACAACACGTTTGCTATTGTTTTCTCCCCACACTTTTCTCTCTGCTTATTTAAAAGACAAATTTTACATGGAATCCCTATTACGCAATCGGAACAAAGATTTTGACTTCAGAATTAGAAGTGAGAGTTAATCAGAGCAGTTTAAATCAGGTGCATCTCAAGACTAGACCATTGTATAGGTCTTCTTCTTACCTTAAAAGATTTTGACTTGTTTTAAGATGATAGTTAAGTTATTACCCAGATTCAAAGACAAATCAATGCTTCTGTAGCTTAATGATGCAAGTCTTGTCTCACTTCTAGTCGCTTTAGCTGCAGAAATCTACTTTTTTCTTCAAAATGTCTCACTGTCAGCTGCAAAAATGGCCTGACTTTGTTCTGTCTTTGATCATTTGTAAATCCCAGTGTGCAAAAATGGTCCATATTCTGTTAAAAAAAGTTTGATAATCCCAGCTGACACTTTTAAAATCAATGAAGTGTATCGCAGTCATCACTCCCATCAAAGCTACAAAATCTAAAACGTATTTGTCGGCGTTAAAATAAACGGCATAGACAATACTATTCATGGCCTTCAGCTTCTTGTTGAGCAATACTTTGAGAATACTTCACAATTCCAAACTACAATGAAGCTACGAAACCCAGAAACCCACAGATAGTTCAAGTTTACACTAATCAATTTTACCTCCAGACCGGTTTAACGACCTGGCTGTGTCTCTGAACTTGAGCTTGAGACGGGACGAGGCCTGGACGGTCGGACGGTCACTGACCCGAGGCGTGGGGGGGTCACAGGAGGTCACACAGGGGGTCTCCGGGGGTCACAGACACTGGGCAGACCCTCCGTCCATCTGCTGCTCTCACATTTACATATTTATATCAGGACATCTGCAATCAGGCTCCGCACCGGACAGTTGGCCGTCCCGGTTTATTCAAGCAAAACGTCAATAAATCAGATCTGTGAGAATGAAGGAAAAAGGGGGATTCAACCAAAAATAGAAATTAGAGTCAGGTTACTAGCATAGATAGTCACAAAACACACAGAACACTACAGTCTGTGAGTTAAAGTTAAGAGAAATTAGCTTTACAAGGCTTTAGGATTGTGTGTAGTTTCTATAGCAACGTTATTTTTACTTTTCTTTAGCACAGTAAAAAAAACTTTTCATTTCAACTGTACAAATCATCTAGAAATCTTACTAGTCAGTTCTAGGGCAAGGCGAGTTCTGGTTGATTCAGTTTGGTGTAGTTTTTATCAAATCAATGGCTTTTGGTAATGATTTAATGAACATAGACTATAAACTTTCCATCTTCCCCGTGTTTTAGTGTAAAATAGTCTAAAAGTTTCCAAATATATAGCAGTTTTCTTTTGTCGGTTCTTATTATTTGCGGAAGAAGAATTTTTTCAATGTTTTGGCAGACAATTTTTGCAATTAATGGTTTGATACCCCATGTCCCCAAGACATGCAAGCAAATGGAAAGTTTGCAAGTTTAAAACATTTTATATTAAGATTATATTATTGGCACTTCACATGAGTTTGTATATACAATATTGCTACACTCATGTGGTCCTTGGGAACTTGGGAAAATGTTTTTCCGAGTTGAAAAATGCACATGAATCCTCGAACATTCAGAACAACTTCTCAGAAACTCGGGTCAAAAGCTGCTGCCCAAACTAAACACCTGACGCCACCTGATGTGTGAAAACTTACAAAAATCTGCTTATTTATCAAGTTATTTTTGTCATTTGAGACGGCAGTATTTGGAGATCATTTATATCATAAAAGCAACACATTTGCACCAGAAAGATCGACATTGATTCAATGAATTATTGATATAACGTTAACTAAGTATGCAAACAACTTTTAACGTTAGATTTTGTTAAAGCTAGCAGCAACAGATTTCACGATTAGCTGTAACGTTATTACTATTGGTTAAAAGTCCGATGTCAGAAATGCTATTAAAGGTAACAACAAAATCCTGACTTTCTGAAGTAAAAGCACATGATCGCAAACAATCTTGGACACTGGAGCACCTGAGGACCACATGAATACAGCGTAAGGCTCGGGAAACAACAACGGTTTAGAAAACAATATAAAAAAGTAAAGAAAACAGCCTTGGAGGAACCCAATAAACTGCTGGATGAATACAATAAAATTTGATCAGTCCCAATATGCTTTGATTAACCCTATTTTTCGTTTTGGGCCATTTAAGATCCAGGACAACTGAACATTCTGCTGTTGTTGTAAGATGTTAGCTTCCAGAGCCTTATATTTGATACCTTTTAAATTCACTGAAGTCCATGTTTAATTTTTGCTCTGTTAGTCCACTTTTCTTACAAATTCTTAGTTCTCTCAAATCTCACAAGCCGTAACATGAAAACAGCTGTATGTATCAAAAATTATTATAAAATGTGATGTGACCTGCTCTGAAACATCAATAATTATAATTAGATATTTTCCTAAACCCTAGTCACAATTTTCAATATTCTAAGTCCAATTCTCGTATATTATTAACCTTCTTCATTGTAAATCCTTCTTTAAATCCTGTCATTGAAACCCCACTGACACATTGTCTTGTCTTATCTTTCGGGACGGTGCAGGTGGCGTTTGCTGGTCATTTCGCGGCCCCCTTTTCAGCTCCTCTGTGCAGCCGTTTTGGGGAGGGGGCGAGGGTCCGGGGTCAGGCTCTGGGGGTCAGGGTGAGGGTCAGAGTGGGCGGGGCTACGGGGTCAGTCAGTTAGCCAGACGGACGCACAGACGGTGGACTTGACATTGAGTTTGGCTGGAGGACCTTAACTGAATTTGGGGCGAAACGAAACGACCGGTCTGTCCGAAAAATGATGGTTTTGGAGGTGAGAGGTTACGATGCACTTTTCACGTCTGAAGCTTGGAAATGGATGGTGTTTTTAGGGCTGTGTTCACCAAAGACACGCTCAGTTATTTGACCATAAAGTGTGCCTTTACCCAAAATATACTGACAAGACCTTTTAGAGAAAGAGGAATAAAAAGAAATAGAAGTAAAAAGGAGGTTTAACTTACAATTCACAGTAAAATCTAAACATGACAAATTAAATCTTTATTAGTTCAATGATCATTAGACCTCTGTGGAAGGAAGTTACATTAAAAATAATCGAATTTGATGATACAGTGGCCCATAAAACTCGACTGATGAAGTGAATTAAATGAACCAAAATGTTTAGTAAAAAGAAATTTAGATCAAACACTATGAAGTTTTGTATATCTGTAAAAGGTGTTGATCTCTGGAACAGTTGTACAGATGAACTTAAACTATGTCACACTTTGTTTAGCTTGAAAAGAACATTTAAACCTTTAACTCTCAGAAGATATATTTCAGAGTCCTAGTAAATGACTAAGTTATGCTTTGTGTACTGTAAGTTCTTCCTTTTGGCTGTTTAAAATAATTGTAATTTCCTACATTTATAACATAATGTTAGGATAAAAAGGCCTAACAAGCATTTGCTTCAGCCTACACCTTTTCAGTCATTCTGTAAGTCCAGTTATTATTTTTGGAATTATGTTTGTACATGTGATAACACTACTACTACTACTCTACTGCTACTGCTACTGCTACTGCTACTGCTACTGCTACTGCTACTGCTACTGCTACTACTACTACTACTACTACTACTACTACTACTACTACTACTACTACTACCACTACCACCACCACCACCACCACCACTACTACCACCACTACTACCACTACTACCACCACTACTACTACCACCACTACTACTACTACTACCACTACTACCACCACTACTACTACTACTACTAATTATTAAAATATTCTAAGGAGCAGACTGAACAATAAAGTTTGTTTTTCTTTGTTTTTTTGCTAGTCTTTTACCTTAAAGCAGGGCCATTCAACCTATTTTTTCTTAGGACCAAATTTTGTCAAAGGCCATTGCTTGTAGGCCGGATAAATACAAAAACCTTTATGGGATATTACAACACAAAGGCTTTAGCAGCAACTAAATCAGAAATGAGGTGACAATATATTGTTTTATTTTTTTAGAATGGAGAATTATAGGTTGTGACCAGAGGGTCTTAGGTTAAAAGTGCACTGTGTAACTTTCTGAAGGTGATCTGTACTTGTTTTATTTCATAATGTCAAAAAAAACGGCTAAAGAAACAGTTTTACCAGACAAAAGGAAGCCCTCATCTAGGCCAAATAACAGTCCATTTTGGGGCCTCCCAAGCCTACTAAAAGTGAAGTTGTAGAACTGTATTTATTATTAATGCAACAAAGAAATCTAAAAACAAGCTTTTGTTTAAGTGTAATTTACACAGTGCACTTTTTAAAGATGCGTAAAGATTGTAAATATAGCTCATTATGACAGAATCAGACCTCAATGTACTGTCTGAATTGATTTATAAAGTTGTTTATTTCTCAGAGATGGCCAAAAGCAGCGTTGTGATTGGCTTGTTTCACTTTGTAAAGATTTTTAAGCCATAATATTTACTATTTACCTTAAGAATATGTGATACTCAGGTTTTAAACTAACTAGCTGTATGACTTAAACTAGCATCACTACTATTGGACTTGACTTTGAGTTCGACTAGCAGACCTTTATCCTAATTTCTGTAACTCCTCTTCACGCCTGTCCCTAAAAAAAATAATGGTCTCAGAGGTTAGAGGTCAGATTACACTTTAAAAACCCACATCCTTAAAATTAATTGCATTTTACAGTTTTTTATTGCAGCCACAAAAGGTTGACCGACCACATTGTTGCGGAGTTGAATCTCCATTGGCGCTCATTCAAGTTAATTTCAATTTTTTAATAGAAAATGGACTCATGACTTGCCGTCCTTCAAACCACAATGAATTACAGGCAATGCTATGCTTGTATTTAACTACAAATTACCTCTATTGTAAAACTTTCTTCCCTTTTAGCCTCTGGAGGACACACGCGGGACCTGGAAGAATTAACAAATAGATAAACTCGCATTCTTGACGCATCATTGTCCGCAAACATACAATCACGTTAGCGTTTTGTTCATTTTTCCCGCTGAATAGCATAGGTTAGCATTCCTCCCAAGACAATACCAAAGTGTCCAAGGATGCGTTAAGTGGAGAACCAATTTTTACAGGCATCTGACTTCTAACCCTGTGTTTATGTTTGTGGCATTCTTGCAGATAATAGGTAGAGTTTGTTGTTGAAAGCGTTTCGATTGGATGCTGATTGAGACGGCCTGGAGGTGAAGCAGGAGGAGCGGAGAGAAAGTCTGACCTCGTCTTTGTCCGAAACTGTGGTCGGACCTAAGCTGGGTGCTTTGTGGTCATTTAGTTTAGTAAGAGTGTGTCCGGGATTTAGGCGAATTTAGCAGTTTTGGCGGAAGAAAAGTGATGATTTCTGTGAATGAATGATTTGTTTATTTATTGGTCTTTAACAGATGAATTCAGATGGTGAGCAATACCTAGTTTTTCCTCTTATGGACCCAGCCTAAAGTCTCTAAAACTGTCTCCAATTTCAAGTGAAAGTATTTCTGAGCCCTTTAGGTGCAAACAAATGACTGTCATGATTGACTGCCACAATTTCCAGACTCTGCTTTGAACTCTGTGTTCTATCCAAAGACGCGGCTAAGTTATACATTCTTATTAACTAGGTGGCGTGGCTTATATTCAGATGCCCTCATAGTGCGAACTAGTGTTGTTACGATACTAAATTTCAATCTCGATCCAATACTCGATACTGATTTCGATACCACTGTTCCAACATAATTTTTTTTTTCTTATGATAGAATTTTTAGTTTTTAATTATTATTTTTAATTTATGTTTTTCTTTTTGTTATTAATAAAATAATAGTATTCTAATGTATTAGTTGTTTATTATTAACTTGATTCATGAACTTTTACATTAAGACTGCTGCTGTTTATGTAGTATATAGGCTGAGAGAAGAAGGGGGTGGGGCTTAAAATATCGATACTCGTTCAAAATAGTATCGATACCGATATTAGTACCGATTAGTATCTGGGAATCGATTTTTTTGACAACCCTAGTCGTGCAAACATTATGGTAATTATGTGTCTAACATATAATTAGAGTAAATGAAGCTCAACAGTGGCCTTGGTTCAGAAGTACAGACCAATAGGGATTTAGTAAAAATATTATTTTAAAAGTTTAGAAACATATCTTGAGAAATGATACGATCTAAATTTCTGTTTAAAAGCAGTTTCTGCAGCTTTATAAGCCATTACTGCAAAATGCAAAAAAATATTTTCCCTTGAGCTTTAATAGTCAGTTAACTGAATTAAATTGCTGCAAGGTTTTGTTTGTCTGTCAGATTGTAACATCGGTGTCATTTACATAGATTGTGGCCCACATTCACTACAGTTGGAACCTTTGATATTTCATACCTCCCACTTGTAAAAAATGCGCTGGAACGCCACTCCAACTGGTAAATACCAACTGTGAACTAGGACCTGATGGGGAAAGTCCCACTTCACATCCAAGATCAACAATTGCCACAAAAAAATTAATCTGGGGTTTTTATCTGCCACAAAAACTATGGAAACATTGGTTATTTTTGTTTTGTCTGTGAAAAATCCAACTTCACAGCAGCATTACATTTTCATGTGTCATTTTTTGTGGACAAAAAAACAATAATAAACCTCCTCAAAATTGGGTGAAAACAAGCAAAACGTAAGTAAAATTTAAGTAAAATGTTAAATATAATCGTGTTCGCTACATTCGACTGAAAATCGTGGTCTAACCTGTCATAAGCACTTTAAATATCAGGTTTTATTCCTCACCACTTCCCTCTAACACTTGTCGTATGAAGATTGACGTTGAGTGCATTTAGCCGTCCATTTTAACCCTCACCTTCTGCTCGAGTCATTTATTATTGCCTGTGACTAAAACACTGTTATTTAAGCCACTAGTTGTATATGAACGCTGTGAAAGTCCAACCCTCGTATTACGTCTCCAAACTGAGCAGAAATGGTGCTTTTTGCCTCCTGTCCGCGCTGATGTGCCGTGATCGCAGACAGATGCATGGACTATGTCATTGACGCCAATTGCAGTTTCTCTCTGACGTTTTGCCTGAGTGCTCAAATCACTGTGTTCCAACTTGTTAAAGTGCTCCAGCTCCGGCTACACTCTTTCTGCTCGTTCTTTCACCTCAAAATGACACAAAACGCTTCAAATCAATTGGTTGAATATGCATAAAATGGAAAAATACCTCTGTGGTAAATAAAATAGTAGGTTTTCGTTGAATCCGGCTCAGCAAGAAGCTTTTTTTTTTTCCTCCCCAAATCAAATGTGTGACACTTGTGCACACCACAGGAGGCGGCTGTGTTTATTTAAAGGTGGGACTTGTAGTTTTTTGCGACATTTTGGGGTGGCATGTAGCAAAGTCGCACCTCTCATTACAAGTTTTTGGAACATGGGAAGAGCTGCAGTGACACATGAGGAAGAAGCCTTGTAGAAATAACCAGTTTGAGAACAAAAAACAATCAAATGCTCTTAAAAATCTACAAGAATACAAAGATTACCAGTACCACTATGCTTAATGTTATAGATCTTTGTCCTCATTTTTTTCTTATGGCTGATTTGGTTGAGTTTCAAAGAATGGCAATTTTATGTAGATGCCAAATTCTTACATACAGACAATATGGAGGCTTAACAAAATCAAATAACATTGTAAGAAGAATTACATTTTGACAAAATGGAATTGTCCCATCCAACCAACCCATGGAACCTCACAAAAATGCACATGTGTATGCCATGTAATTTGTCTTTTCTTCTGGCCCAGTTCATTTTTATAGTGACTGTAAAAATGTCTTATTATTTATGAATATTATCAAAATTCTAATCTTAACCAAGTCCAATCCCCAGACACAAACTTATCCATTTTTGTAACTTCAGACCTAAACTTGGCCGTTAAACCAGGGGTCTCAAACTGGTGACCCTGAGATGATTTCAAGCGGCCCCCAGAATGATTTCTGATTAGTTGATTGTGGCCCACCAATAAACTGCACATAGCAATTTTAACCAAAAGTGTATTTCAGCATATTGTTTTTATTGTACTGTTACAACCCTAGTGTCTATAAAACTTAAAATTCACTTGGGATACAACAAATTACCTACAATTTTTCCTACTTTTTTCTAGCAAGGACAGTCTAACCCCAGTTACCCACTTTTATTTACTTTTTCTTTAATCACATGGAGGCCTAAGTAATACAAAACAATATAAAATAATGAATTTGGACATATTTTATATGTATAACATAGTCAACCAATTTAGATTTTCGTAATATTACTCATTTTGGACTATAAAAACTCTAAAGCAAACCTCTCTGTAATATATATTCACAATAAAACACTTAATTCGCATGTAGTATTTACCTGGAAACCATTCACATATTCAATATTCAGTTATGTGGTTAAGAATATTGATAAAGTCTTAATATACAATAGAAGTAATTTATTGCCTGCTAAATCATGGTTAGCGACAGAATTAATGAAAATATGATTGGGCTTTTTTAGCTAAATTTGTCTATAAAACTTCTTCAATAGATGGATATAGCTTTAAATGTACTTTTTTTTCAAGACAAAATATTGATGTGAAACAACTTCGATTACTGCAAGCCAAGTTTATCTTTTAGAATTTAAACTTGGTGTATTTACAGTCATAAAAAGCTTAATATTCTTTTAGTCTGCTGAACAGGTTCCATACAAAATGAATGAGATCCACTCCCTTTCTCGTGGCAACATCACGTCTTTTATCACTCTGTTGTGCACATGTCACCTATGCATATTTTATGCTTATGTGCTGCTTGTTTAATACCCAAGTGAAATATTCTACAAATAGGTAAATGCCACAGCCTGCTTTTCAAAATAAAGCTCCTAAATCATCACAAACACGTCGACTTCTACAGCGCAGATTTAGATGTCTCATGTTTTTTTAATGTGGTCGTTATTCTTTGCATCTGGAATGTATTATTAACATCTAAAGACTGTATGGGAAAGTCACCTGGAGTATATATTCTCCATATTCATATTTCAGAGATTTTTGTGATGAAATAAACTATTATACAACCCCTATTAGATTTTTGACTAGATTTATGGATTTAGGCCTTTGGTTCTCAACTTTGTTTTGACTTAAAGACCACTAAGCTTTTTTCAGACTCTAAGAACCCTCTAACAAATAAACTTGTTTACTTAAACACTTTGACAATTATAGCACTCATATTTAATTGTTTTGGTGATATTGATGCCCTGTCTGCTTTAAAGTTGTTTTGAATTGACTTCAAGAACCTGTTTTCCAACCAAATACCTTTTCAGTTGTACCTTTTTGAAATCTGAATACATTCCTAGTATTTTCTGAGTGCTGGTCCTAGTACCACAGGTTGAGAAACACTGCTATAGGCTGTCGTTTTTTAGTTGTAGTTGTGATCTGACAACTTTTGTTTTGAAGGCAATAGTAATTGACCAATTATGACTTGTCGACTATAAAAAAAATCCTTGTTGTATTTAGATAATTTAGCTATATTTTATCTTTTTATACAGACCCAAATCCACATAAATGACACCGACATTATGATTTGATAAATGATAAAACCTTATAGCACTTTAATTTTGCTAAATGATTGCTTAAACTCCCAGTCGTCGTGCTTTTTGATGACATGTGAAGAGAAATCAAAATACATAGTGTAATTGTCAACTTTTTTTTGTGAATTTTTTCTTAATTTGCAGCTTAACTACAAGTATGCACCGATCTGATACTGGGACCGGATATCGGTGCCGATCCAGGAGATTTTGCTGGATCGAGTATCGGCTCCATTATATCTGTTCAGCCAATACCATTGTTGTGCCTTTAATTGGGCATAAAGAGATTAATTTACAGGCTGGTGTTGTTTCAGAACATCTCATAATGTTTGATTTTTATTTTTTTTTTTTCAGATTAAGTTGTTTATTTGTGACTTGTACTACAGATAATAGATACACCATATGGCCAAATGTCTTAAGTTTTTGGGGGGAGAAAAAATATATTTTAGACACTAGTATCTGTTTTTATCGGCTATCGGCAGATACTTAAAGTCAAGGTATCAGTATCTGTATCGGAACAGAAAAAGCTAGACCTGTGCATCACTTAATTTAACTGCTGTAAAACCTTAATAGATCTGCTATTTACTACGAGCACTATCACACCAAATCAAGTCAAAATGATAAAAATGCACTATCTGTCATATGGGCTTCACGTTTTAATAGGAAAAAAGTCCTGGGTTCGACTCCGAAGCAGTTAGGGGCCTTTCTATTTGCATGTTCTTTTCGTGTTTGTGGAGGTTTCCTCTCTTGAGTGCTCCGGGTTCCCCTACCACCATGACCCTGCCCTTCATGTACAATAATCTCTTCTCCACTCTAAACCACTGATGGAAATGAGCTGTGAAGTTAGAATCTGGTACAAGCATCACTGCCATTGTGCTTAATGTAACTGTACATTGTTCTAATGAAGAAAAAATATATAGATATACAGTATATATTTCTTACTACAGAAGAGCAAATCATTTAGTAATTTGAGCCTGACTTGTTACGATCGATGTGACAATGTGCAAATCTGACAATATAATTTTATTATTTATTTATTTATTATTTATTTATTTTTTGAAGCTCATGAGACGATATTTATCACAATATCATGATACTGATATTACAATAATAATCCTTACAGTTATATTTTCTAATCCTTTTTTTTTACATTCAGTGATTCCTTTTCTTGGTGCAGAGTCATATCAAACTAAATTGCTCTTTCACCATATCGACTATAAGGTTTTGTTTTTTTATTTATTAAAATATTTAGAATCTTATAGATTGTTTTTGCATAAAATGTGTGTTGATGTTCTAGCATTAACTATTTTTAATGCAAGTCACGATATATTTTGGTATCGCGATATCATCTATACTGTTACACCCCCACTTGTTGCCCAAAATAATTTCAGTTTACCTCTTACAATTTCTATTCCGTTACAATTCCGTTTGCAGTTCTGAAGACTATAAATTTTAAAATGCAGCTGGACATATTGGTATTCCTTCAAACCCTCTTTCAGATTAGTTAACAAGGCTGTGGCTGAATAGGTTTTGGAGCCGAGGAGATGACCAGCACCTGCCCCCATGGCTCCCCTCTCTCTCTCTCTCATCTCTCCTCCCCTCAGGACAGAGAAACACAAGGAACCGCAACAAAAACGACTTGAGAGATTGGAACTCTAAAGTGGGGAAGAAGAAGAAGCAGCCGATTGGTCAAAGGAGGTAAAAAGGGGGGAGAGGAAAGACGGACGGACGCCTCAGAAGAAGAATGAGCGGGAGCCAGCAGTTGCCGCGGCGATGGCGGTGGGCTATAGATGGACAGACAGACAGACAGAGACGCATTAAATTCATGGCCTTTTTATTTCCCAGCTGAAAAATCAATACTGTCTACTATGGATGAGGTGCGATGTGGACAACAGCAGTTCCTGGACGGTGCAGGGCTTTTGGGGAGGGTGAGAGGAGGTGGGGAGGGTGAAGCGTCCGAGAAAGGGGGTAGGAAAGGGTGGTGTCAATATTAGCAGTGACACAACCAGTTTGGGACAAGGTGCGAGGCTAAATTGGGCATAGAGCAATTTGGAAAGCTATTTTATTGTACTATAGTGAGTTGGAAGTTCTCTGCTTTAATCTTACTTAAATAATAATAGTATGTTGTATTTTCTTTTTTTATTTGACTTATTGATTTGCAAAGATCAGTAACTTCCTGCAGTTTAGTCTTTGTATTCTCCGAGGGTTAGCAATCAGGACTAGACCAAAACTAAAACATGACTGGACTAGTCTTAAACCAAGGCCGGATTAAGCTAACGAGACTTGAACAAGACTAAACCAGGTCTAAACAGATAAACCTGGTCCAAACCAAGGGTATAGAAGACTGAACCAGACTAAAATCAATGCTAAAACAGACATAAACTAACAAGACTAGGTCAAGACAAAAGCTGAGTTTGAGGAGGAATAAACCAAGGCTAAACAGGACTGAACTAGGCCCTAACCAGGGCTAAACCAATGCTATAAACAGACACAAACTAACAAGACTAGACTAAGACTAAAGCCGAGATTTGAGGAGGACTAAACTAGGCTTAAACCAAGGCTAAAACAGGACTAAACCCAGGCCTGTACACTTGTCTTGGCAGTACACTTCCTGTTTAACCCTAGCTAACATATATTATCTTTCCAATCTCATGGGGTAATCTGAAATATATAGAAAAAATAGACTCAATTCTACCAGGTCTATTTTGCCCTTTGTCTTAGCCTTGGTCTTAATTATTCCTCTGTTGGACACTAGTGGCTCTCTCCAGGCGCTGTACTCTGTCAGTGTAGAAGGTGCAGCTTCAGTCAGATGTGAGGGTGCAATTTCCTTCAGTGAACCTGACATGTGATCACGTCTGTGACAAGTGAGCAGCTGCTTTAGGATCACAGGCAAAAGTGAACTGTAGCAGCAGCTTCAGTTTGGGAAAAAAGTGTAATAATAGAAATCTATTTGGTGAAAGTCTATTCATATGACAGACTTTAACAACTTTGTGTAAAAATGTGTCTTTTCTTTTACATAAGGTTCACTGAAGGAAATTGCACCCCCACATCTGGCTGAAGCCACACCTTCTACACTGACAGTGTATAGCGCCTGGAGAGAGCCACTAGTGGCCAACAGAGGAATACTTAGGACCAAGGCTAAGACAAAGGGCAAAATAGATCTGTACAAGTTAGACGCAGCTAAAGAGGAAGTTCACTGCCAAGAAAAGTGGGCGGGGCTTGATAAGGTGTATGTCATGTTGCCAAATGATGCTAAAATGTAGTTTACCTCAATTCAAACATTATTTCAAACCTTGAAAAAAATCTAGTGAACTTTACTGTCATAAATAATATTGGTTGAATATAATTGTTCATTTATTGTGATATTTAATAAGATTACAAGTGTAGTTGTATGTTTTGTAGCTAAAAAGGAAATATAAAGAGTAAAATGTATTCTCAAAAATGTTTCGAGAGTATGGATAATACAAATACAGAGCCACGTCTGGCTTCCAGGCCGTAGTTTGCCCAGGTCCCAATATATAAACACTTCATTTTTTATTTATTTTTTTTAACACGTTTGTCTCCTTTTTCCTTTACTCTCTCACTAAATGTTTTTTTTTTTTTTTTTGGGTGTCGACTGTATTTTAAAACACAATGTATGAGTAAACATTCTTCTAGTACTTCTAGTAATACTTCTAGTACTAAAAAGTATTTCTGTAGCATATTCATCATTTAAGTTGATCTTAGTCAGATAAAAAGCCTGTAGTAGGAAAACGTGAACACAAAAGTGCATTATTGATGAAACAGTGGCTGTATTTTTGCCAAGTACTGAATGAAATTATCAAAAACACGTACGTACGTACATACACAAAACATGCATTTTATAGTCAGTCACAGGTAGTCGATTAATTGTTGCATCTCAAGTCTTTAGTGAGATTTTTGTCTACTATATTTGCTAAAACAGACCTATGTGTCCCTGTTCTATCACCACACTGAGCAGATCCAGTCTTTCATCCGGCTGGATTACAGGCTTTACCTCTTTATTTGATAGTGTTGCTCATATGGATCGACCAATGAGCTAATTCTGAGCGCAGGAGGGGTTTACCGGGGCAAACCTAAAGGGTATTCTTTAATATCAGCACTGACACAGCCTCTCTGGGGCCACACTGCAAAACTATACATCCACACGGGCTTAAAATGAGTCAGAATTTAATCTGGATTTCAGAGATTTAATTGCTTATGTGATGTACAATATTTCACTGGTTTCAAGGTGTTACTGACTGGTTTTAAAAGAATTTGGCTTAAACCCTAATCTGTGCCAATTGACTAAGTAAAAAATTTGGAAAATAATTTGTCTTGAAGTAAGACGTAACAGCTTAAAGTGAAGCAGAGGCTCATATCAAACCAAGCATGTGAACACTAATGTAATTTAAATGTATTTTTATTGTAAATATGTGTTGCTAATTTTGTCTGTTTTATGTCAGGGACCAGGTCTGCATGAACATAGCATCGACTACTTATTACAAGTGACAATGCTCTATGTTCTGTCCCTTTTAGATGAACTAAGAATAAAAATATAATGGCTTAAAATCAGTCAAACTGTTTGAAACAAGGAAAATAATCCAGGTCTCTACAATAAATACATTTTGCCATTTTCTGCAATGCATTTTTACTTCTACGCACATGGCTTCTTAATATCCAATCTTACGGCCGATTTATTAAAGTGTCAAGTCTAAAAATGTGTCAGTCAAATCAATTTTACTCAAAAACTAAAAGAGCTATCCAGAATCCTGTCTTAAAACTATTTTATCTGTGTGTCAACCAAACATTTCAGTGAGTTTAAGCTTGACTCTTAAGATGTTTGTGATTCTGCTGAAGCTGTAAAGACCAATTTTGTTCATTTTTTCCCCACATACTCTATATGAAAACATGACTTGGTGAAAAACTTGCATACAATATTTTTTTTTCTTGCATCTATGTGCTTAACCTACAGCACAAATTTCACAGTGATAGCTATAAATGTATTCTGTTCCTATTCACCTGCAGTGTCTTTCCTCGCGTGGAGATTTTTTTTTTTTGCAGTGCAGGACCTGAGCGTGTGGGGGATGGACCTGAGGGAGCAGTGACAGGGGGTAGGCTTCATTAAGTCCAACCAGGAGCACTGCCTTTTGTCCGAGCGTCCGGCACAACTCGCAGATGGAAAGATGGACAAACACCCCTCCCTCCCTCACCTCCGCACACGTATATATACACACACATTATAATTTACTGCCCCCCTCCCAAAACGCGCTCATCATTTAGCCAGCGCGAGGTTTGACTAATGCCTGGCAGATGTCCTCACGCTACACGCCAACTATTGTTCGTGAAGAGGCCGGGGTCAGCTCACTTCTAATTCAGGAAATGGAGATTCTTGCGCAGCGGGAAAGTCATAAATCGCCCGCCGTCTCCTCCAGCTTATTACATTAGGTTCATTTTACACTTTAAATGCACAGACAAAGTGAGGAAGGAGCAGACCGAACACCGGCGTTGTGCTCCTGTTTAGATCTGAACTTCACACTTTGAAATAACGGAAATTAACTAATGGCTAATAATTCATGAGCAGAATAATGAGCAGGTTTGACTTGTTGAGTAAAATGATCTACCAGTAGAGCAAAATATTTGTTCTTGATTCAGGCAACATGACTTTTTTTTTCTTAATTGACCGTGTGACCGAGAGGCTGTATTTTTTCAATAGTCAGACTTTAGCGTTAGCATTGATAGACAAACACATCTTTTTATAAACACGCTTTGGTCCTTTTGTGAAATATTCTCCTCATTTGTAAAGTATTTAACATGTTGAATGATAACTCACTGTTCACTGCTCAATCTTACAGTGTTTTTCATTTTAGACTGAGGCAGTGAAACCTCATAGAAATGAACTAAACAGGAAATGATCATGCCGGCAAGAAGTTAGCATTTTTGAAAATAAATAAGCCAACTGACTTATGTGCACAGAGTCAGTTTAAGTGCAAATAGCAGTTATGTTTTCTTATTTTGAGTACAAAATAGACTTGTTTTTATGTTTCCTTAGCAAGTGAACACTGCTCAAATCAAGATGTTTTTAATTGGCTCTGTGCACAGAAGTCAGTGGGCTTATTTATTTTCAAAAATGCTAACTTCCTGTTGGCATGTTCATTTCCTGTTTAGTTCATTTCTTTGTGGTTTTACTAATAGACATTCAATTAGTAGACGTGAAATCATCAGC
This sequence comes from Mugilogobius chulae, assembly GCA_038363315.1. NCBI lineage: Eukaryota > Metazoa > Chordata > Actinopteri > Gobiiformes > Gobiidae > Mugilogobius > Mugilogobius chulae. The sequence continues at coordinate 38,994,605 of CM076408.1, forward strand.
TCTGCTCTGTTGCTTCAACACGAACAGAACGACGCCATATTCCTCTGGTAGAGGTGACGACGCAAATCAATTGAACACAAAAGCAGAAGTTGCACTTTATGGATAAAACAAGCTAAAAGTGATTTCAACAAAACCACAAGCAAAACGGACTGATTTGTGTCTTATGAAGCTTTATTAAACAACATTAGCAAAGTTATACTGTTATTATGTTTCCCAAACTGATACATTCAGAGGCAGAAAATGCTACACATACTCCATCACTTGACGATGCGACCTTGATGTGAAGCTACATGTACAACTTTGATTTAGTGATGTTTATGTCATTTTTCTGCTGTTTTCAGTTGGATACTTAGTGGTCATTAGAAATGTTTATTTGAAGTTTGCTAACTGTTAGCAGTTTTATACACAAACTTATCCTTTTATTAAAAGACTAAAAAGTTTGTAAACTCAACAGTAAGTTGTAACGAGGCTCTGACCTTTGCTAAATGTGGTCGGTAAGTTTGTATCAGCTGACACTCTCCACATCTTTCATGACTTTCATGGGCTTTGTCTGTGTCAATGTGTTTTACAATGCACAAAATCATAATTACTAATACTTTATTACTAAAAACACAAGAAAAAAAGACAAAATGTCTACTTCAGAGGTGGAGTAGCCACTTATCTTTTTAGTTACAAATTAGTAAATGTTTTTTGCACTAAAAAGTATTGTAAATGCAGCACCAAATACCCACTGGCTGAATCAAATTATGAAGTATTTGATTTGTTATAAAGAGCTAAAAGCAGCATTCTGATTGGCTGTGCTTGGGTGGTCCACTCCTGCTTCACTTTGCAGTTTGTAAAATATGTTTTTACGCCATAGTTGCAACCCAAAATGAATGCAGTATTAACCATGTGCTGATGCATTTGTAAGCACTGAGATGAACAAATACAAATACACACATCTTTTTTTGTGGCTTACACATCCAGTCCTTCTGCTTTAACAAGATCATAACTACATCTAACGCTTATAAAAACCCCATATCGTTGAGCCCTTGTTTATACTATTGTACACTTGGTTTTATACGTGTCGTTTTATGCCGGCGCGGTCGTGTTTGGGGAAGCAGCTTAGCACCGAAAGGCTGTAAAAGCAGTGAAATGATCCTCGCGGGTTTTCACGGTTCACAATGCCCATAGTGTGGCCTGGCCCGGATAAGATCGTACTATATAAGGCCGTCTTTTGTGCTAAACGAGGTAATGTGAGGCAATGAAACAGCATCTTTACCGGCGAGCGTTTTAGCCAGCGTTTTGCTTATAGACTAGAATAAAAGCTTGAGCATATATTGGGCGAATTCAAATGGAGCAAATGACTTGATGTCGCTCCAAAACGCCTGACCAGAGCGGAGAAAATGGCCTTTGTGGCTTCCTGCATGGATCATAAACCTTAAAATGATAAACAAAGCATAGAGTTAATAGAGGTGCCATTTTATGCATCATTTGTAGAGAAAATTTGGCGTTGACGCTGCATCTCGAACAGCGATACGGTACAATTTCTATACATTCACAGCCTGGAAATGTATAAATAAAATGGCGGCTGAATTGCTTACCATAAATTGTGTGTAGTTTTGAATGTATTGCATTTTACGGAGCCAAATCGTGTCAAAATGTTACCTCAGCCTGTCACGAGAACAGCAGCATTCTGCATGAAGGAAGACAATGTTTTATTGATTAGATTCAGAGTAAGTTTCTTTTGTTAGGCATGGACTCAGCTCAACAAGACTGCTGCTGGTGCTTGTATTTTAACAGAAATATAGTCTTCTACCATTATTTTGAAAGAGATATATTGTTTTTCTGCGTATTTAGTAACAAAACATGACTTAAGCTGATTAGTAATTTACATATTATTTATTGTAGAACACATAATTGATCTAAAGGGCTTAGACTTTCTTTTTAAAACTGCAGAACTGATAAGCCTTGCCTCTTTATTTGTAAATTGAATCTAAGTTCCTGAGCTTGTGAGCATCAGATTTGTTTTATATTTGAGTATTTGTTATAGACACTGAAACTCCTGACAGCACAGATAGTTCTTAATTTTAAATACTTTAGTGTCTGTCAAGCTTTTCGTACCACTTATATGTGAATGTATTATATTTGTTTTTCTATTTATCACTAGATCAAACTCGGACTGTACTAGGACTAAAACAGAGCTCCAAATGATTTAAAAAAAGACTAAATCAAGACTAAATTAATAACGACAGGCAGACAGGTGTAAAAGATGCTTAACCCATTACATAGACTTGTTTCAAACTAAAACAAATCATAAAACAGCACATATATTTCACTAACACCAGACACAGCCCAAGTACATGACCACAGTTTGAGAAATATTGCGTTGGAGCAAAAAAATAATCTGTAATTTTGAGAAAATAATTTAAACTATTGTCAGAGCTTATCAGACATTTGCTTGGCTGAATTCTAACAGTATTGTACTGGCCAAGGAGATTTGTCGATCAAAAATATTGCTTCAAAAAAGTTTTCCTTTATAAATTCAGAATAATCTTGCCTGTTGGTCCCACATTTTCTTCTGTCCCCTCTTTAATTCTCTTTATCCTTTTCTTTATCCTTTATCCTTATCCTTTGATCATTTAAATAATAGTGATTCTTAGTTATTTTTCACAAAAAAGTGGACAAATCTTACCTCTTTTACTGTCTCTTTCTCTCTTACTCTTGCTCTCTTTACTCACTTTTTCTCTCGTTTTTTCTATTTTCCTATTTTTTCTCACCCCTCCTCTCCCTCTCCTTTCCCTCCCCTTTCTCTCTCTTCTCCTCTCCTTTCTTTCTCTACCCCTGCTCTTTCCCTTTCGCTATCTGTTCCTCACTTTTTTCGCTCTCTCCCCTTCTCTTTTCTAATCCCACTCCTTACTATCTCCCTCTCCTTCTCTCTGTCTCCCCTCTTTTGTACTGTCTTCTCTCCCTGTCTCTTTCTCACCCCCTCCTTCTCCCTCTCTCTGGTGTTTGTCTTTCTTTTTCCCTCTCTTCTTTTTCTTTCCTTCCCTCGCCCCTCCCTCTGTTTTTTCTCTCTCTCTCTTCACTCTTTCTCTCTCTTTCTTTCCTACACTCTCCCTTTTTCCTCCCCCCCTCTCTCTCTCTGGTTTCTGTCTCTCTCTTTCCCTCTCTCTTCTTTTTCCCTCCCTCTGTGCATCCTCCCCCTCCCTCTTTTCTTCTCCTTCCCTCACCCCTCACTCTCTCTCCTTCCCTATCTCTCTCCTTCTCTCTCTCTTCCTCTCTCCTTCTCTCCCTCTTTTTCTCCCTCTGTCCCCCTCTCTCCTTCCCTCCTCACCCCTCCTGCCCTCTCTCTCTGGTTTCTGTCCCTCCCCCTCTCTCTCTCCTTCCTTTCCTCCCTCCCTCCTTCTCTCTCTCCCTCTCTCCTTCCCTCACTCCCTCTTTCTCTCTGGTTTCTGTCTCTCTCTTTTCCCTCCCTCTTTCCCTCCCTCCCTCTTTCTCTCTGGTTTCTATGGGATGAGTCGAGGCTGTCCGTGGGTTTGAGGTGTAAAGCATCATAAATAATGGACACTGCTCCTCACATTGAAATGCAAAGGCTGGAGCGCAGGCCCGGCCAAGAGGTAATGCTGGCTTTTTGAAATTTATTTTTCATAAGAGCGATCCGTCTAACCCCTCTTCTTCTTCTTCTTTTTCCCCTCTTTCCAATCACATACTTATAACTGAGGTCAATATTCTCCCCCCTCTCCCTCCTCCTTGCACAGAAACACATTTTAACATACATATGCATCCCAAATTTCATCTGCAGCCTGCCACACTACGTTTTATTAAATCCAGTCATTTATCAAGCGCTTGTCAGGAGCAATTTCCAAGTCGGGCTATTTACCGAGGCGTCTTCACGGCACTATATCACAATATTTAATCTTTTTTGCTCATTGCGATGAAAATAGTATGCGGTAATAACTGTTTTGCATAACGTGAGAGCGCCGGAGAGGTATTAAAAGCCGCACTTTCTCAAACTTTGACTGGTGTTATGGATATGGGGGCGTCGTGAATCAATTGAATGTTTGAGGTTGGATTTGCGGGGAACACTTAGGCCTCAATGTTTTAGAAGGAAATGAGATGGAATAAAGACGATGCGCGCAAACCTATATGTGTAATGTTTTATGCAGAAAATGGTTTGTGGAGAATATAAAAGTAGCATTAATGTTTTTGCAAGTATAATTTCGAACATATAGATCGCATAAAACCGTCCACAGTGTTGTTTGGGCTGAGAAATGATCACATGAAAATAACATACAGTATTCAAAAATATATAAAACACACTATATTGTAACAGTCGTCATATGTGTCTGATTTTACTCACTTACCGTAATGTTTGAACTATAGAGAGCACCTGAAATTAAGCTACATTAAACTTAAGGTGCAGTAAAAGAAAAAAAATATATAGGCCACATTTGTAAGTTAATGAGAATATATAATTTAGCTGTATCGTTGTATACGTCTCAGAGTTCAAAGCTTGTGAAAAAAGTCGAAGCTTATAGTCCACAAATTACGATAATGTTCCATGTAATAATTTAGTTTAATAGCTAATCATCAGGCACGTGTATCGAGGCCCAGGGGCAGGATGCGGCACGTGAGGCTTTAGAAAGTTAATTTCATTCTTATTTTTGTACTATAATAATGTGGGTTCATTTTTGAGACGTGTGCAAATGCATATGCTGTTTTTGTAACTTCAGTGAATATACAAAATAAAACACAGAGGCTATTATTTGAAGTTTGTGAAAGAAAATATAATTTATTTAATGCTGTAGTCCTTTAGTCGATTAGTCGTTGCATTCTTAGTCGACCAACATTTTTATTAGTTGACTAATTCCTTTCTTTACTGTAGACAAGGATTTACACTGAAAATTATAATCTAGATTTTGACTAGCCTGAAATTAGAGCAAGCATAAAATATCTTGTTTTACTTAATATATGAAAAATACACATATATATTCTAACTTGAAATCAGCAAGTGTGCTTCTGTATTTGGAATAAGAACTAAATTTACATCGTCATAAAAGTTAGTCAAAATATTGTCAAACAACATGATAAATACTACTTGGACCCCTTTATTTAACTTGTTAGCATTATAAGGTATAAGGTTTTTTTTTCTGAAGATTTTGCGACCAAATCATATTCATTTTCTGTATAAATAGTTTTTAACCAATATTGCAAACTTTCCTTTCACTTTAGTAATAAATAAAACAAAAATATATCCATCTGGGATATCAACTATTCTCTGGCATTATGATGTAAGTAAGTAAGCAGCCATCTTTTAGCCATGTTTTTTGTTGATTCAAACTAACAAATTTTAATATTTTAAGAACAATTTGGGACAGACACGAAAGAATACAGAACCTCCTCTATAACTGTCAGCGCTGACATCATTAAACTTATTGGACATTGTCAAAAATATGAATATATACCCCATGCAGAAAGTCATAATGATTTATCTACAATCACTAGTAGTAACATATCTCACACAGAAACATAAGAACTGTTGTCCATAAATGCGTTTATATCTACTGACAGTGTCCAGTTTGTTGAAAAGCATGTTCTATCAACAACAGGGTTACTTTACTTCCTACACATCTCCAGTCTGCTCTTTTACACTTTTATATTTCCTTTTCCGTTGCATAGAAGCACATGGGCTGTATTCTGAGCGTTCATTTGTGGTTTCTCCAGATGTTTGCTCACACCTGGGCCGTGGAGTCAGAGGCCCAGCTTGTGGAGATGCATTGATGTGGAGATGTTTATGTATGAGAGCCGTGTGCAGCTCCAAAGAATGGCCGCAGACTGAAGGGAAAGCAGACTGACGCTAAGGGACGAGGTGGATGAAACGCCTAAGTATTTGTGACGGAGTCTTAAGGCGTCTGACCCCGAAGAGCAGCGCAGGCAGTGAGGAAAAGGAAAGGAACGAATCATAAAAGTTTGTGAGTGTTGAGGGACTGTCTGAGATTATACATTAGATTTAGCATTCAACTCCAGCTCGTGTTAGATGTTTTAGAGACGGAGCAGTCGGATTGAGATGGTTTGGACCTGATCAGAGGAGGAATGGTGAGTTTAGAGCTGACGAGAAAGAGGCTCAGAGGAAAACCAAAGAGGAGATGTGAAGCAGTGAAAGAATCAGTGAAAGAATCAGTGAAAGAATCAGTGAAAGAATCAGTGAAAGCTTGGTGGCCTGATGCATCTGCTGGTTTAGTTTCACTTTGTGGATTCTGACATTGCAATGAAATGAAACTGAGTAGAGGCACTAGCTGGCGCCAGCCTGGCTACAAGTTTTGTGGTTTGTCAACAAATTCTATTTGGACTGAGCAGACTCTAAATCGAAGTCTATCATAAGAAATCTCATGGTTTTCCTAATTTGCAACATTAGATTAGAATTTAGACATTTTTATGGTTCTACTAATAATTCAAAAATATTCAGAATAGAGAACCTCCTCTGTAAATATCAGTTATTTTAAAATTCTGCTGATATTGTCCAAATATGGTTATTGGCCCATGGAAAAATCATAATGAATGATTGCCATAACTAGTTGTAACCTACCTTGCACAGAAACATAAAAAGTGTTTTCCATAAATACGTTTATCTAGGTCTGCTGGCCCGAGTCAGTCAATAATATTTTGATTCCTTCATCAGGACTGGTGCTGCTTTCACTATTCGTCGTCTAAACAGTAAATAGGAGTTTTCCACTGGCAGTTGCTTATGAACAAGTCGGAACACTGGGAATCTTGGAACACTTTCCACACTCAAAGCGTTCATGAAAAAGGCAGGACGTTTATTAAAAACTTGATTGGGTGACTTGTCAACTAGTGCCCGCCTACCTTAATTGTGTTTAACCAATCACACCAACAAATCTAAATGACTTATCTAATGAGCACATTGGAAAAGAACAGGTGTCACTCATAAACACCTCTCTGCTCTTTTTAAAAAAAAGAAACACTAAAACAGAATCAATAGCAGCAGAAATGACTTAAAGGAGACCTGTTGTGTTTTTACTTTATTCTCTCTCTTCTCTCATCATTAGTTTACTCATAGTTTTAGTAAGAATGATTCCTGCATGTTTGAGTAATCTTGTATATTTCTGCAGCTCAGAAAAGCCCTGTCCTCACCTATCACCTGTCCCCGCCCACTTGTATGTATTATATGTGATTATTCAAAATATCCAGTTTCATAGTAAAGCAAGTGTGGCGCAAAATAGCCACTTTACAATAATAAAAATCACAAATTTAAATCTGCTGCTTGATCTTACAATCCCCGTTTATACACTTTAATCATCAGTATTTATTCATTCATTCAAATCTTTTATTTTGAATGTATTTAGAAACTCTCGAAGTGCAATAAACATTATACTTTGACTGATAACATTTCTGCTGACAACCGTTTACTACAATAAATCTTTTTGCTCAAGTAACTGCAGCCTTTCCTCTTCTTGTAGTTTGTGAGTTTGCAGTTCAAAGTGAGTCCAGTCCAGAGTCGGTCAAAATAAATTTAAAGTCCAAACATTCAGCTATACAAAGTCGCAGTCGTCTAAACACCGTTATTTACTCTCTTTCTACATCTTCTGAAGGATTCTAAATCGTGTCCCAAACCTGTAATCTGCACTTCATTCACAAACTCATTTTCTTCTCCTCTGGCCGGTCTGCGCTCTGTCCATCCTCCTCTTTTCTTATCTCTCTCTTGATTTATTTTGCTGTCCTTCTCTCCCCTCAGTCCTCGTTCTCCTTTGCACTCTTTTCTCATTCTGTCCTCTCTCTCTCTCTCTCTCTCTCTTACTCTTCCCTTTTCTCTACTTTTTAAAATTCTCTTTTTTAACCATCTTTGTCTTGCTCTGTCTGTCTTTTCATCATTTCTTTTATCTTCCCTGCAATACCTTTATCATCTTTTGTCTCTTGTCCTCTCTCTCCTTCTCCTCTTCCCCTGCTTTCTCCTTCTTCTTTTTCTCTTTCTGTCTCCTCATCTCTCTCTCTTCTTCTCTCTTCCCTCCTTTCTCTATCTCTCCATTTCAACTGTCTCCTCTTTCTCTCTCTCCCTCCCTCTCTCGCTTCTCTTTTCCTCTGTATTTCTCACTTCCTCCCTCTCTTTCTGTCTCCTTATATCTCTCACTTACTCTTTCTTTTTTCTCACATTCCCCAACCCCTTCTCCCTCTCTCTCTTCCATCTTTTGTCTTTTTCCCTCACCTGTATTTCTTTCGCTATTTCTTCCCTCTCTTGTCTATCTCTTCCCTCTGTCTTTCTCTCCATCTACCCCCCTCTCTTTCTCTGTCCTCTCTCCCTTCCTCTCTACCATCTTTTTGTCTCTTTCCTCACCTGTCTTTCTCTTTTTTTCTCTCTTTTCATGTTTTGTTCCCCCCCTTCTCCCTCTTTCCCTCCCTCTTTCC